>JYJE01005863.1:65179-235311 GCA_000983655.1 Zymoseptoria brevis | reverse complement strand
CGTAATAGAAGAGGGAAGGGGTATAGGGACGGATGTTTTTTTAATGCCTAATTAGGCAGGTACAATCCTTTTTAATTAGAAAACTTCCCTTTTAGGTTTAGCGCCGAGCGATATCGCGTCTTGCTTAGTCATTCTCAGTATCCGAGTGTGCTTTCCTTTTGTGCTCCCCGGATACACTTGGCGAAAACCTTGCTACGCAGCCCTGTGAGACTTCATCCATTTGCCATCTGCCCGAGCCTACACAGCTATGAGAACATCGCCCGCAAAAACGTGCTCATATCGCCATCAAACGTCTACTGGGATTCTTTCGAACCCATCTTATTACATCGCCTGAAGCAATCAATCCAGAATTGATTAGCCAAGGAAGGTGTCCACTCAGGCCAGATCCGTCAAGTCAGCAGCCATTGCGCTCGATAGAGACTTCCACAAACCAAGCCAAGAGCCATGCGCTGGATCAAGAGCTCCTCGTGAGCTGAGCTACACCGCCAGATAGGACCGGTCTCGATCGGGCAGCCAACATCTCTCGCTTTCATCTACCATGCCACTCCAATGCCAAACCTTCACAGCACACCAATGGCTCTCCGCGCGACCCCATGCCTCCTCCCTCCTCCTCGGAACACCCCTCACAGAAGTAAAGTCCTCCGGCCCAAATCGTGGCCAAGGCCTCTTCGCTGCACGTCCAATCCCAGCTTTCACGCAAATCCTCACCGACACACCCTTGGTCTTGATGACACCCACCGATGACCTGCCGCAACTCTACGCTCAATTTCAAGCTTTCTCCAAACTCCAGAGAGAGGTGTATCTTGCCCTAAGCTACACTTCCGACACCCACCGCGCCGCGATGATGCAGGATAAGCTTCTACAACGTGGTTTCAGTCCCGATGAGCTTTCAGAGATGATCACAGTCGCCAGTATCATGCAGACCAACGCTTTCAACGTCGATCTCGCAGATGGTCTAGGCTCGACGTATCGTGCCATGTTTGCGAAGGTCGCGAGGATTAATCATGCTTGTGCGCCCAATGCGCATGTATGCTATTATCCTCCTGATTCTGAGTATGAGAGAGGGAAGATGGTTGTGCACTCACTAAGATCGTTGGAGAAAGGTGAGGAAGTGCTAATATCCTACTTCAACTTCCTCATGCCGCGAGATGACAGGGCGCTTCGAACACAGAAGTGGGGTTTCGCATGTGCATGTCCTGTATGCGATGAGACGGCGCCCGGACATAGGCGAGCAGAGCAATTGAGAAAGGAGTTCAACGACTTCAAGATGGAGCAGGCGAAGCTCGTGACGAACTCGAGCACGTCTGCGAAAGAAACGAGCAAGCTTGAACGGTGTATCGCACGAGGCAAATCGTTGACTGAGACGACGGCCGACTTCCCGGATCTGATACCTGCGTTGCCGGACGTATATGATGGTCTGGCGCTCTTGCAGGCGAAAGTACTGTTGTCGCAGAATAGATCGTTTGAGAGGAAGGAGGTTTTGGTGTTGCTGGAGAGGGCGGCGGTTTGGGATGCGAAGATTACGGGACCGACGAGTCCGGCTACGGCGAAGAGGCTGCATAAATTGGCACAGTTCGTCGTGAAGGGAGATCAGAGAGGGAAGCCTGCGATGACAATTGGAAGAGAAGGAGGCTGCGAAGTGATGTGGTCTGATTGAAGCTGGGCTACGCCGGAGTCGCATATAGTCACTTCATTGCCCGCCGTGACCAATTTCGAAGTGTAGCCAGCGTTCCGGCTGACCCACGGAGGAAAAAGTTGCTCGCTCAAGTCGTGCAGTCACAGTCTCATCGCTCGGAGTCTGAGGCTTCACCTTGTCGCCGTGGTGTTAATTTGTCCGCAGCTCTTGATGCCGCTGTCCCCTTTTGGAGGTCTTCCAAATACAAAGCCCGACGTCTTGAGCCGTCACAAGTCATCCCAGTATGAGGCATTTTCCCCGAAGTAAGGAAGCGTTGCCTCCTCGATACTGTTACTGCCAACCTGCACCTTACCGGTCTCCCAAATCCCCCGAAATGGCTGAACTTCTGGTCCGCCTTCGTACAATGCCTGGACCTGCTATACCCATTCTTGCCAGGTCTCTGAATCAGTTGGCAGCACGAACTCGAAGCCCACCTGGAAGGAGACGCCGTTGACCAACTTGCCATGCTCTTCTTCATGAGCACATGACCTGTGTTCGGCGTTCAGCCCGTCGGAGATGTGATGAAGATAACCCAAATTGAGACCATGGTAACTGCCATTGCCGGTCGAACGAGAAAATTGGATTATGTTCTCCTTGTAGCTGGGATACTTCCCGGAGCAGACACATTTGACCATCAAATGTGCGCTCACGATAGAAGAACGAATGGTGGACGTCCGGTGGGCGATCGAGCGAAGTTCGAAAAGTTTGGTGTCGGCGGTGATCTTGACGTAGAGGGAATAATCCCTCACCCTCGTAATGGTCACTGGATGCGCCACTGGTAGCATGCTGTGGTTTTCCAAGGCGTCTTAATCAGGAGCGAAGCCTCATCTTTGCTGCCAGAACTGATCTCCAGAAGCGGCAGCTGAACATATGAATCCCGCGCCTGTCGCAGTCCCATGCGGGATTGCACTCTGGAAGACTTATCTACCACGTCGCGGAATCGCGTACTAGCTCTCCGGGCTCGAAGAAGACTGATGATACCGAGATGCACAAGGATGCTTTGCAGGAGCTCGAATGTACCGACGAGTCGATGTCCAGCACTTCGCTCAGTCGAGGATTCAGGCGATAGGTGCTTGGTGGTGCCACCAGATAAAGTGAAGCTCGCAGCTTGCTCATCAGAGTCGCTGATGTCGAGAGCAGTCGCCATTGAGGGTTGGT
The DNA here is from genome assembly GCA_000983655.1 of Zymoseptoria brevis. Taxonomy (NCBI): domain Eukaryota; kingdom Fungi; phylum Ascomycota; class Dothideomycetes; order Mycosphaerellales; family Mycosphaerellaceae; genus Zymoseptoria; species Zymoseptoria brevis. The sequence continues at coordinate 232,478 of JYJE01005863.1, read as the reverse complement.
CGAAGCTCGTGTTGGGATTGATGCCCTCTACCCGGTGATGTGGCGACTCGCTGACGAGCAGAGCGGAGCTTCTGGTCGTGCTAGATGAAGTGATATCTTCGGGCGAATTTCCATTGTCGTCAGCGATGGGTACAGCTGCCGTCTCATCAGTCTGATCGGCGGCCATGTTGTGGTTAGTGCAATGCTCTTGATGGCGAGAGGAGTGTGATGAGATGTGGAAGTAGATTGTGGTTCGTAGAAGAAGCTGATGTCGAAGTTGAGAGGCAGTGTTTGCGTCAACAACAACAACAGCAACACTCCCGTTCATAAGCACGTATCGCCATCTCGACCTCTCCTGTCTCATTCAGGGATTCGGCAGCAGCTTGGGACACAATGGCAGATCGGAATACAAGAGAGACATTGAATTGGAAATACCTTCCTGCAGCTACGTGAGTTCACGAAAAAAAAAGGGGCACCTCACCCCTTCATCTGCACAATTCCACACCGCCTTCGTCAAGGACCTCGATCCGAAGCATTGAGAGCAGCCTCGTGCCTGCCATTTCAACCCACAGCACCGCAATCCTACGGACACCGCAATGCTATGAACCCTCTCTTGATCGGTATGGACTATGTTTCTGACCGGACTTCTTCACAACCACGACTGAACACGGAACGCCAGAAGTGTCGTCTTCAGCTCATGAATCCTCATCAGGTTCTATCTGCTCCGCGGGAGCGGTCCACTGCTCGATACCCTCACTGCCTATCACGATCACGCCGTAGTCGTAGAAGCGTATTTTCGCACATTCAGCCGTCCGAGGGGGAATGGGCGATGCAGGTAGTAGTGCAGGCTGGTCTGGGAAGACAAAATCTTGTCGACATTCGGTTCCGATCTCGTCACCTTGCGAAAGCATTGTCAGTACGAGTGTCATCACCGTTTGGTGCTTGTATGAAACAGACCTGCAGAAGTAGGCGGAGCTGCATATGTTGCGTCGTGCAACTTCTGAAGCTCGACAAGCTCGTCTGGCTCGGTCAAAAATACTGAGCGAATATTCACTTCGAAAGAATTCGGTCGAAAGCCGGCTGTGCTCTTAGACTCTTCATGTTGCCATGCACAGCGAACGTGTTGGATGCGTAGCCTCTCAGAGATGTCCAGAAGATCTCCCAAGGTAAGGCCTTCTGGCTTTGATGCATTGGCCTTGATATAGTATTCGTTCTCGTCAAGGCGTATGCTCCCATCAGGACCAATCCTGTCCTTCCTGCAATGACATACCGGGCGCAATCGGATGCACTCGAACGGTGGATACGAGATGTACATTTTTCGAGCAATCGAGCCAGGCTGGAAGCTTCCGGTGTCGAATGTGATGGAGACGGAGAAAGAGATGGGTGGGATTGGTTCTCCCAACGCGCTCCAATCTGACCTCCTAAGATAGAAGTCGAAGCGTTTGTCCTCCTTTCCAGCTTCAACTTCGAGCAACGGCATGCTGTGACCCGCTTTCGTCGGCGGGTTGAGTCCTAGAGTTGTCCGAAGCTTGGAAGACTTGTCCACGACATCGCGGAACTGAGTGCTAGTCCCGCGAGCTCGAAGAAGGTCAAGAAGCTGCAGGCGCGACAGGACGTCTTCCACCAGCTCGAAGGTTCCCGCGAATTGGTCTGCTGCACTTCGCTCAGATGTGGATGATCGCGATGGCGACGGTGACGGGGGCGCTTCATCGCCGCAAGATGAAGTAATGCCGACGTTTTGTTGATCGAAGCTGGGCGCAGGAGGTGCTGCACAGCGGTCGAAGGGAATTTTGAGCTGGGTGAGTCGCCCGAAGCAAGGAGATGCGATCTTCGGGAGCGGCGGGAAGTTCTGTAGCGTGAACGGCGGAGCGACGTCGATGATTGCGGCTGTGATCTTCTCGGGAGACCTGTTGCGCGTGGTGCACTTGCCTGACGGGGAGAAACGAGATGGAGAGGTGGAAGAGAGGTTGTGGTTCGTGCGTGAAGCTGAAGCTGAGGTTGAGGTTGGAGACGCAGCGTTTGCATCAACAACGCCTCATCAGCACGTGCCACCCTCACCTCTCTTCTGATGTCCTACGTTGTCAGTGATGAGCCCAAGAGTACTGAGTATTTGTAAGATGAATGAGTTACTTGAGAGGGATACCTTATCGTATCTCATCCTCCGCATGCTTGATGCCACGTTTTCACAAAAAGGGGCAAGGCCCCCGTTCACCTACACACTCTCCACGTCAACGCAGACAACTTCTCAATCAAGACTTTTCGGGGGCTGCATTAACATACTCATCTCTCATATTCTTCCAGCTGTCTAGCGTTCCTCGCATTACCACCAGTATCTCCTCTCTCCGAAGAAATACACCGGTGGCCACGCATTCATCCTTTCGAATGCGTGTGACAAAATAGCACCAGCGATAGTAAGCAAAGCAAAGCGGTCTAAGTCTGTGTTGGCAAACCCGATCGCCACTCCAAAAGTTCGCCGCTGTACCAGAGCCCCTCCATCTGACCATGAACCGGCCGACTGCCTGCTAGCTCCCGATCCGGTAAGAGAACTTGTATCATGCATGCCCCATTGCGCCGATCGTGAAAAGTTCTACGCTCGCTTCTCATTCCGTAGAGGAAGATGGCTACAAAGCGGAGAAGACGAAGAGCTGGGAACATTTGTTAGTTCAATAGCCTGGTGTACGGTAAAAGCAGTGCGATGACTCACGTTATTCGTCGCCGCAATAGCAATGCTATCTTCCTGTGGATGCCAGCTCATGTGCAAAATCTTCTTGTTGAAGTCGATCTGGTCCGCATCGGTCTCTTTGCGCATCCTCTGCGCACCACCAGCAGGACTGCTTGCTCGGCTGCCCTTCTTACCATCCTTCGAACCAGGGCTGGTTGCCGAGTTCATCGGTGTTGGGATGCCGACCTTCTTCGCCTTGAATGCGCTCTTGTCGGCCTGCAACACGACCTCAGTGTCCTTGCCCTCCTCAGAAGGATAGATCATGAAATTGTTGTTGTAGGATCCGGTCATGACGTTCTTTGCGTCGCCCGAGAAGACGACCTCGAACTTGTCGAAGATGCTGTCGTTCTCGTAGGTGTCGCATAACCGAGGGCGGAGATGCTCATGGATTGGGATAGTCTTGACCGGCTGTCGCTCCATGTTCACATCCCAGATCTTGACCGTGAGATAGTCGCGGGAGAGGATGTACCGGCCATCGTAGGAGAAGCGAACGTCCGAGATCGAAGATATGATCTCCGAGAAGAATGATCGCGATGACGGATCCTCCTCCTGCTCGAACTGTTTGGCATGCTCATCACACAGCGCCCGTTGCCTCATGTCCGCCAGCTTGATGGTACCTTTACTCGATGCGTACATGAACCAATTGCAGCTTTGTGGGTGGAACTCTGCCGCTGTGATGACTTCCGTGAGCTCCTCCATGTTCGCCGGCTTGATGTCAACGATGTTGAAGCTCTGGTCTTGGATGTTGAGATTCCATAGGTTTATCCGTAGGTCGTCTGAGCTGATAAATGTCTCGCCGTCGCTGTTGACCGAGATGCTGTTGATGTGGTATGCGTGTGCATTGGCGTAGACTCTTCTGGGGACAGCAGCGACCACGGTGTCATGATGTGTCATTCGTGGAAACTTCAGATCCGCCGTGCTTCGGAAGTTGTGCGTGTTGGGGTATCGAACTGGTCCGCCTCCATTTGCTCCACCAGTACCGGCCGGTGTGAGCTCAGAGGAAAGATTGTTCTCCGCCACAACTTTGAGTGACTTCTCAAACACCTTCCACAACTTGATCGTCTTATCATTGGTGGACAACAAGTAGTGTGAGGCATTCTGTCTCCTGCACCACTTGATTTTGTTGATCTTCTCTTCTATTTCCAGCGATTTGAGGTAGTCGAATTCGGGCTCGTGCGATTGGAACTCGGTGTGGAACTTGTATTCGCAAGTCTTTTTCGTCTCGTTACGCTCAAAAAGGACCACACGGCCGCCCTTGTCGCCAGTAGCGAGATAATTGCCGGTCTGATCAAATTCGACGGTGGATATTATGTCCGCTTCTGTGATGTCCTCGACGTCGCCTTTGTCACCGAAGCATCTGCGAGGGCGTAGTTAGCGGACAGTTCTTGCAAATCGCGAGTAAGTTAGAATTGAGCAATGGCATCATGAGTTAGAGAGGCCGCACGAAGAGAACCGCCAGACCGGATGATGACTATCCTCCTCAACCGTAGGTCTTTCTGGCGAGGTACTGAGCGGCATGTTGTAGTCCAGCATAGGTAGCATCTTGCACGAAACAGAGCTGCTCTCCTCAGGTCGCGTGTCTTCTTCCACATCGTCCTCTTCAGATGGCGCTGGAATAACCACGACTTCGGTGATGTCGTCCTTTGCATCGCGATTCGTCCGATCGAAGAGACCACGACTCGTCAAGTTGGAAAACATACTGCAAACGATGCTTGATCGTGGTATATGTTGTTTCGGCTGGATGGCAGCCTCACGGCCTCTCGCCCAATGGAACAGCACATGGGCAGGGACGAGCACAAAACGAGCAGTAGGAATCAACTTACTGCGTAAACTTCCAGGTGGGCTGGGTACCGCCTTCCCCGGCTTCCACCATCTTTCCTGACTACTTCTGCAGTGTCGTATCTCGCTGCGCGGACCGATCTCTTCACAGCGCCTTCAGCTCTTTCGTTGGTTGTCCAGATGCGGAATGTGTCCCGACCGGAGGAGGATTCGTCGACGGCGGTGGATGGCAGGCTGTAGGTAGGCGTTGAAGATGGACTCGATTGGTATGAAGAACGTGGTGGCAGGGCAGAAGCTGCGGCGTGCAAGGTTTCGACGTCAGGGCGGTGACGAGCGAGGGGTTCCGACGAAGTCAACCACGCTTGGCGAGATGAAATGCGATTGAAGAGCACGCAGTCGGCGGAAGGGACGTCGCAGGATGGGCAACAGCACGTGAGACAGGTCGGGCGCACGCGGAGCAAGAAGTAAAGTCGTCGAATGGTAGAGGACAGGATGCAATGTGCAGGTGCAGGTGGTTTGTCTTCAGCCCAAATCCGGGCGTCACGTGAATATTGGAGCAAACACGATCTCACAGAATACAAAGAACTTCTGCAGAGGAATGAAAGAGAGACATGTGTGCGGGTTTGGAGTCTGTACAGCCAAAGCAGTAGCGAGTGAATAAATCATAGAGTGCCTTCCCTGGCACATTCAGGCATAGACATCCAATTGCCGTCAAATCCGTCCTCTCCAAATTCCATTGTCGCAACGCCAGATAAAAGCAGACCGCCTTCTCGCGCCATAAATTCCACCGAGCACGAGTGCCTTCACTGACTGGTACATACTTCGATGTATCCTCAAGGTCTTCAAACATCTTGCCGAATTCGCCTCCCGATCTAGATCGTCCAGTAAAATCCCCCAACACCAGCACAACAACTCTACACGCGCTGCGAACCCTTCCAGCCGCTGAGCCTTGACTGGTGATATGACCGCCCATTGTCATCCACCGAGTTTTGAGACATGACAAAGTCCATGTTTCCTTCCCTTGTTGCGACTCGCGGTGGTTCCGAAAGCTCGTATCCCATGCCTGCTGTGCTCAAGGAGACCTTCGAACTCCACGCGTCGTACGCATTTCGGTCGTCCAAGAAGTCGCTGACCTTCTCCTTGCGCCTCTTCTTGCAACAGCATGTGCACCCGCCACAGAGGAAGACAAAAGCCGCGGCCATGCCCAGCACTGCGACGATGATCACGATGACAATGCCTGCAATGACTCCGCCATTCAAGGAGTCGCCGATGTTGATGGGGCTATTCGAGGTATCGGCCGCACTTGATGAAGACATGATTTATGTGGATATATGGTCGTCGTGCTGTTTGAAGTCGTGGAGGCTTGTTCCGGGCTCGTGAGCGCTTTGGAATGGAGGGCAATGAGCTCGTCGCGAGATGTTCGTAGGTATGATTTGTAGGTATAGTTTGTAAGTACGATCGGTCGGTCGGTCTATTGTAGGCTTCGCGGAGTGCTGCCTTTGCTCGCTGGTGAGGATTTCGATCGAGACGGCTATTGTGGTTTCGGAAATGGTCGGTTCCGGGGCCCGTAGGATTCAGTGAAGACTGGTGGCGAAAGGATGTATGCGCAGAACAGGCACACTGCGCAACGAGAGACGAGAATCAAGAAATGTCGTGTAGATGTTGAGACGATGACAATAACAATACAAGAGATGGGAAGAATGAATACGACAGAGGGGAGGGGATGTTGGCCCGCAGGGTGTGAATGCTAAGAAACGGTCTTCCTAGGTTCTATTCTTGACGCGTAACTCGAGATGATCACAAGGTTCAACCCCTGGATTCCGGATCTAAGGCGGCGTCTCGCTTCCTGCCCCAATTATTGCGTTCAAACGTGCGGGGGTTGACTTTTATGCCCCTGTCTCCGTCCAGCCGCAAGCACGATCCCTTTTCGTCAGGATCTGTTGAACGTCTGCATCCCTTCTGCAGTTCCTGACTCTCCCTTGTTACAGGGAACACGAGGAAAGATGGGCGAAGGGACTGCTGGTTCGCAATCTCCTGTTGACCGGACTTTCGGATGTCTTGGCCAGCGGCCATCCGGGTTTACGTCCATATCAAGACTCCGGACGTCAGTAACATAAAGATGACCAGGTCGGGTATCATGACATGCTCTTGCAACAGCAGACTCGAAACATCCATTGCGCCATCGCGACCCTCAATACAGCCCCCACACCAGCATCACCATGCCATTCTCACACTCCCAGACCATGCGCTTGACCGCCTACAACTTTGCAGTCGTGCTGACCGGCTTCGGCATCAACGCCATGTCGAACCCTGTCTCTGCACTGTCGTTCTTCGAGCTCGAATACCCCAAGTCTTGCTTCGGAGAGAAAGGTCGTTGATGTCCTGCTGTTGGTCTACGGTGCCCGAGACATTTTCATGGGCTTCATGCTATTCGTCACGGCGTTCTTCGGCAACCCCGAGGCAACTGGCTGGACCTTCATCGGGTGTGGAGCCATGGCAGCCGTGGACGGCGTGGTCTGCAAACATGTGGTTGGAGCGGGTGAATGTACGCATTGGGGCTATGCGCCAATGTTGTTCGCGCCCGGGCTTATTGGTGCGGCAGGTCAACGATCGAATGGAGAGTGAATGGAGGGAACAGCGGTGTGACGGAATTATGAATGCAGAGTCTGAAATTCACAAACTCCGCAATCGATCTTGCCGGCGCCGCGACTCTTTGCCGGCAGGCAGAGTGAATGGGCGATGTGGTTCTCGACAACATGCTCTAGTGAAGAGACGAGAGGTTGCTTCACCCGACGATGCAAACGCGGGCTGTATCGATCGATTTGGAACATCTATAAGAGAAGTGTTTGTCGACGCTCTCCTTCCTGTTACATCTCCTCACCCTGCATTCTTTCCGATCAGAATAAGCTCAGGATAATTTTTTTCACCTCTCCCGCAAGCACCACCATGGTCACGCACTCCGACCGAGTGATCCGCCGACTGCGCCGCGGAGTAGGTCTCCGTCGGCAGAGCCGGCACAACGAAGAGAGAGCGTTCGGAGAGATGAAGGTGAGTCGCGGAGATGCACGCGTCGCTCTCTCGCACCAAACTGCGCTTGAGAAGAAGGTCTCTGAGCTCGTCGCCGCCGCCGCCAACTCAACAGGTGAGATCGCAAACCTCCGCGAGACTCTCAGCGAGATCCAGACGGCCGTACAGGGACTGGGCCATCACTTCTCCAATTCGCTCGATGGAAGCTTCTTCGCTGAGAGAGAGCCTTCCGCCCTTGCCGAGAAAGTATTTGGCACGCCGGAGATTCTCGAGAACATTCTGTTCCGCCTGCAACCCTGGGACATCCTCCGCGCCATGCGGGTCGACAAATCATGGCACGCGCACATCGAGCACTCGGTCAAGCTCCAACGCAGACTCTCGCTCAGAGTCGACACCAGTCCCGGACGTCTCTGCATACCATTCCAGAGCATGGTACTTCCTGGCCTGGCCTTCGAAACAGAGCTGATCATGCCAGCGCCGGGATTGACCGGCTACCGTGTTCTGCTCAACATCTGCTCCACCACCAACGTCACGATGGGCGATCGGATTCGCCAAATGCACATCAGTAATTCCTACCTCGCCAAAGTTCATCTTCAACCTGCCTGCTGCGGTGGCAGCACTGTACGACCCCAATGTGTCGACAACGCAACGGGCGTACGTCTAGGAGAGCTCATGGACGCCTGCAGAGAGTTACGGAAGCAGCACTTGGAATGCTTCAAGACTGCACCGCATTGCCATCGAGCCAATGGCAAGGTTGACATGGTCATAAACTGCTGGGCTGGAACGACCGTAACGTACAATGACCCATTGGCGATCGAGGGAAGGGCCTGGGATTCGGCCGGACACGCAGCTCGCGCACGAGACCAAGTTATGGCGCAGTACTTCTGGCTGAAGCGGAACAGTGAGTCGTCTCTACAACGTTGGTTGAACCACCATGCTGACTCTCTTTAGTCCACGGACGAGCTCCGCAGAGTCCGATACCGACCATGCAGCAGGCGAGAACCTACAACTTCGATCCCGTCGCCTGGATTGCGAACAACCCGTAGCGGAGACTGCACAAGCCGCCGGGCCGACAGCACAGGAACTTCAGACAGGGAATGTCTTCTTTATCGGTGAGTCAGACCTTCTCAATTGCATTGTCTTTCTGTGATCGGCCGGCAAGCAGCAGCACAGGTATTTTGCGGGAGGAGTTATGTCTAAAACGGTGAGTTCTTTGCCATCGTGGTTTCTTGTATCACTCGCGGTACGGAGTGGAGGATCTACATCAGTGGGTCATATCCTGGGACAAGTGCACAAAGAAACAGAAGGATCGTTGAAGGCGAGACATCGTCGGACACGGACGAAGAGGCCTCTTGAAGATCGAGCAGATGGAAACGAGTGGCCCGCGAGGGAGGTCAGCATCAACAGAGCGATGTTGAGTCCTGCTTTAGCTCAGTAGAGCGTATTGAATCTCGTCTCTCGTCACCGTTATTCACTGTATGCAGTACGGGAGGGTTGTAGGATGTCACATGCAAATTTGATGGAATGTCAGTTCCCTTGCGGCTCAGCGGGGCTGAAATGCGGACCGTTCCCGGTCGATCTCTCTCGTCACCAAAGCCGATTCACGCATCTCCACCAACTCCGTCGCTATCCTCACGCTCTTTCTTTCCGCGCCAATACTTGCCACACGCGAGCGACTCAATACCTATCCCTATCGATCGCCCAACATGGCGGATGTCACGATGAAGAATGAGGTGAAGCCGGAGATCAAAGTCGACGGAGATTCACCGTCCAAGCTGGGAGATGTGGAGGCATTCGAGGACGACAACGACCTTTATGTACCGTCAACGGGCGATGGTAGAACAGCATGGCTCGTCAAGGTGTCGGACGATATGTGGAAAGCGTGGAATGATTTGTACGCAAAAGCGCCAGAGGGAGAGCCGCCTCTGGTAATCGGCAAACTGCGCGTATACCATCCCAAACCAGGCGGCGACCCCAACAAGCACGAAATCCAAATTCGCCTCAAAGACTCATTACCGCAGAATGCATCTCTCCCGAAGAACTACAATCTCGACGTGAAGTCCACATCATACAACAACACGGTCGTTTTCAGCGAAAAGGACCTCCCAGGCCATCGCTCCCAGACGTTTGGCAATCGAGTACACAACCCAAGCGCTAAGCCAACAGGTCTCCAGACAAAGACCGAGCGATACGGTCCAAAGAAGCCAGGTAGCTACCGAACAGCGATTCCGAAGCAGACCGCCCTCGCGCCTATCATTGTGAACGAAGCAGTCGCAAATCCCGTCGAAGACGATGCAGCGCTCGACTTCTTCAAGCAATCCTACACCGCCGCCCTCAACGCAGGCAACAAGGCACAATTCTCCGAGACCGTGCGAGGTATCAACTGGCACCCGACCGCAGCTGTTCCTTCATTCGCGTTTGGCAGCATGACTTCCAAGGTCGGCGGCAAGAAAGGCAACAAAAAGGTGGTCAAGGACAAAGCGGTGCGCTTGGAGAAATCTCAACTCCTCGACAAGATCCAGGAGTGCTTCAAGGACTATCAATACTGGTCGCTTAAAGCTCTGCGCAATCGTCTACACCAGCCCGAAGCGTACATCAAAGAGACACTGGACGAGATCGCGACATTAGTCAAGAGCGGAGACTTTGTGCAGAACTACAAACTCAAGCCGGACTATCTCAGACTGCATGAGATACAGCAGAGTATGGTCAAGGAGGAGATGGCGCCGGTGAAGAGCGAGACGGAGGACGGCACGGCAGATGAGGACATGATGGATGAGGGTGATGACATGGGATTCGAGGATGTCGAGATGAAGCCGGGCTTGTAGAGCAAGCATCTGGTTCCGAGATTGTATACCACCTCGCGGTTTAATTTGTACCACGACACGGCGAGCATTGAGGAAGAAAGGACGGCTGCGTTGAAGGAGCACGCGGCGAATCGCAAGCCGAAAAAGGGCATCGCTCTCAAGGTGAAGCAGAACACGAGATCCAAATGACGCTCAGCGGAGACAAGCGTGCTGAAAATGCTTGGGTGCAAGTCGGTTCGAATCATGCGATCGAGTGGTGCGGACAATCGCTGCGCGCTGAAGCAGAGCCTTTCACACTTGGAAAAGCTAGACCAGCTCCATACGACAGAAGAAGATTGAAGATCATTATTGTAACCATCAAGCCTTGCGAAGATTCACTTTGCTCTGTACTGTTTCTGTTGTCGTTCGCTCGAGCTCTATGAGCGCTGTTCCGAGTCGTCGTCGCCCAGCAGTGTTTCACTCTCAGAATTTGAACTCGCCATCTCCTTCTCTGCATGTCCTCTCCATCCCACAGCAGCCTGCACCAAAACCATTAGCACCGCGATCCCGGCCATCGCCAACCACAGGTACTTCAACGACTCCTCGTAACCCTGCACAGCGACCTCTCGTTCCACTCCCTCCAACTGCTCCACCAATGCTGGCGACCCCAGAAGTCGGCGTACGAGATCGTCCCGCTGCATCCCTCGTTCCGCAAAACGCGCAGTGAGGGTCGTGTCCAGCGTTCGGATGAACAGTCCGCCTCCGATGGCAGAACCAAACGAACCAGCAAATCCCCTGAACGTGGCGAGAAGAGCGCTAGCAACATAATGGGTGTCCTTCGGCGTAAGATGCAAAAGATGCGCCAGGGTGTAATTCAGCGCAGCTCCCGTGACAAACCCACACAACACCAGCATCGCGATGAAAAGCACTACAGGCGAGTCGTCTCGCGAAAGCATGGCTAGCACAATCAGCGACACCGGAAACAGCGCATATGAAATCACGCCAGGCAGGTAGAACGACCCAGATCGCTTGATGTGCAGCCAACCCACCAGCAGACCACCAGCAGCGAACCCAGCATTAGTAGGAATGAGAAGACTTCCAGCCACGGAAGGCGGCCACTGCCGCACAGCGATGGCGTAGGTCGGTGTATAGAATAAGACGGACCATCGAGCCATCATGAAGCCAAGGGTGCCGAGACAGGTGAAGAGAAGACCGCGTGACTTGAGAAGTGTTGTTGGGATGATGGGATCCGAGGCGAAGTAGACTTCGTTCTGGACGAAGATGGCCGCCACAATGAGTGAGAGGATGATCGGAAGGATTGGGATCTTCTTCGGAGCTGAGAGAGCGTAGAGCATGAGGACTAGGGAGGCGGTCAAGGTGATGGCGCCGCTGTAGTCGAGACTTCGAAGCCGGGACCAAGTAGACTTGTCAGACTTGACGGTGCTGGCAGTGAAGGCGTTTGGGATGGAGAGGAACAATCCCAGTCCAGCGACGATTGAAAGAGGTACCTGAGCCCAAAACAAGGCTCTCCAGCCCACCACGGGCAGTAAGCCTCCTGCTGCCGTGGCGCCGAGTGCTACGCCAACGGTATAGCCGCTGTTGAGAAGTCCAATGGCAAGTCCTCTGCGCTTACTGGAAGAGAACTCCAACACGATGATGATGGCAATGGGTAGCACACCACTGGCACCGATACCCGTGACGACTCGCCCGATCACAAATCCTTCGAAGCTGACCGCGAAAGACGAAAGAAGTGCTCCCATGGCCATGATGAGTGCAGAGGCAAAGACGCAATGTCGAGGCGAGAAGACCGAGCTGAGCTTGCCATGGAGCGGACCGAGAGCTGAAAGAGGAATCAAGTATGCGGATGTGAACCACGATGTCCTCTCGAATGCGGCTAGCTCGTTTGCGATGGCGCTTTGGATGACCGTGAGCATGGAAATGTTTGTTGCTTGGAGGAAGATCAACGCTCCCAAAGCCACCACGACGCAGGCTCCGCGGATTGGTGAAAGCGACTGGTTTGCCGCAGTGTTGTTACCGTCGCCATCTTCGATGCTTGATGTCGATGCTGATGATTCATCGTCGACAACAGGTTTGCCATTGGCATCTCCCGTTCTTTCCAGACCACTCCTCACAGGCTGTAGCAGAGCTGTGTGTTCTGTCACCGCTCCATCACCCAGACTCTGGGAGTGGGTCGAGTCCTCCTGCTGTCGTCGCGAGACCCCGTTCTCCCGGGATCCGTCAGGCATCAAAGTGGTGCCAGGGTGTTTCGTACAATGCCTGTTCTCGTCGCAAGGTTGGTGGCGTCGTCCAAACTCTCTTTCGTAGCGGTCAATGGCTCTCGTGATGATATGTTGATTAGTCTTCTGCTTGGTATTCGAGACAGTTGGAATGGAGCATGGCATGTGCAGAAGCATGTCTTCGCCAGCAACTGCATTCATGATTCCTTCGTGTTATCATTGATTACAAACCCGGTCGGACGAAGTGCTGGTTGGAGTTTAGGCTGTGTTCACGCCAAATGCTGACACATCTGAGCGCCATGGATCTCAATTTCGAACTGTGAGCGCAACATCTTCATCCCTTGCACATTGACATTATTGCGACTTCACACTACATCTCGTCTCCAGTCTCGATGCATCTGACGTGCAGCTCGACATGCTCTGCCACATGCCTGCGTCGACCTAGAATGCACAAGCTACGCCCGAGAAACCTACGCGTCGCCCGAAGGGAACCTTGAGTCTCGGAGCACGTAGCCGTGTTGCGGGGAGCGTGGAGTGCGGAGGTCGATCCTCGTAGGTAGGATCGTTTCATTCCACACTTATACAAAGCACTTCTTCGGTCTTTCCGAATATTCGAAACCCATACTCTCCTCGAACGAGCTTTCCCCATGGCGAAACGTAAACTCCATGTTGGCATTGTGGGAGCCGGGATTGGCGGGGTCCTGGCATCCATAGCGGTTGCCAGAGCCGGAGGGAAGGTGACCGTGCTCGAAGCAGCTTCGCAACTTGGAGAAATCGGCGCTGGCATCCAGATGGTGAGAGTCTTCGGTCAACCATCCAGTGGTCATGGCTGACGTGACCAGACCCCAAATGTCTCTCGATTGCTCGAACGATACGGCATAGATAAAGTGATTGGGCCAGATCTTGTTCAGTTCAGGGAGCTGAACATCAGGACCAAAGACGGGACGAAAGCTGGATACACTCTCATCAAGCGTGTCGAGGATATACTCGGCTATCCTTGGTATCTTGTACACCGGCACCATCTGCACAATGGCTTAGTCGAAGTCGCACGCAAAAACGGCGTTGAGCTCATCATAAACAGCAGGGTGGCGAAGCTGGAACAGCAATCCGACGGCCGAGTCAAAGTGTCCACTGAGAAGGGCAAATCGTACACTTTTGATCTTGTGGTCGGCTCGGACGGAGTGCAATCCGTGGTTCGAAGAACTCTCTTCCCAGACGTCAAGCCCAGACCTCCCACTGGCAATTGTGCTTACCGAGCCATCGTTCCGTACGATGAAGTCAGGGCCGATCCTCTCACCCGCGAACTCGTGGAAGACGAAGACGGCAACTTGATCAAGACCATGGAGGTCTGGATGGCCGAGACGGGTTATATCATCTCATACCCGATTTCCGATGCGAAGGACTTCAACATGGTTCTATCCCATTTCCGCGATCCACCAGTCGACAAAGTGCAAGAAGTCAGCGTCGAGGAAGTCAAGAATGAGTACCGCGACTACGACCCTCGCATTCGTCGCATCATCGAGAAGATCAAGGCGCCCATATCGAGGTGGCCTCTCCTCGTCACAGGCCCGCTTGGATCCTGGTCCAGTCCAGAGAAGAACGTCGTCCTCATCGGTGATGCTTGCCATTCGATGGTAAACCACATGGCACAGGGCGCAGCTACATCAATGGAAGACGGTGCATACCTTGCGAAGTGCCTTGGTGCTGCGATCGATGGCCGAATCAGCATTGCAGATGCGATCAAAGTGTACGAGAAAGGAAGAATGCCAAAGGCAAGCTACAAACAGCAAGTCTCCTATCTCAACGGATGGCTGTGGCATCTGCCCGATGGCCCAGCTGCCGATGCCAGGGACAAGTCGATGCGGGTGGAGTTGAACGGAGAGGTGCCGATGAAGAGCGCCAACTTGTACGGCGATCCGGGAACGGTCATTGAGTGCTATGGCTATGATGCAGAAGTGCATGCAGACGAGGAGATCGCTACCTGGATCAACGGGGGAGTACCTGAAAGGGATGCGGCGACAACGGTGACGAGGTCGGAAGCAAACAAGATCGCAAATTGGGCATTGCCTGAAGCTTTTCGGTTCAAGATCGAGCCTAGAAGCAAGCTCTGATGAGGAGAATGCCTTTTGAGTACGTCATTGAGGGGGCAGAAATTCATGTGAGCGGCCTCATTACTGTCATCTCTCAAGGCACGTCTTAAACTCTCGTGTGACTTCGGACAGCAACGACGTGAATGAAGAGGTCGAATCACACGTGAAGAGGCTTGTCCTGAATAGGAAGTCGTGCGGAGTGATAGATAGCGACCGCCAACGCTTCTTCCGCCTGGCGCTCTTGGGATTATGCAAACATGCCTCCTGTCGGCTCTAGCATGGACGAGAATACTGTCCGGCAGTGCCACGCTCGCGGTCCCTCTCTCAAATCTCGTTTCGAACCTCGCCAAAGCCCATGTTAACCGAGTTCGGAAATGTGTATCCTCACCCTCGCCCGAGGAATTCCATCTCGAACGATAATCATGCAGCATCTCGTCCAGTGAAACAACATGTCGGAGCGGGTCCGACATGTCAACATACAGGTCGCAAAAGCTCGGAGGTTATTCTGCTGGGGTCCAGGTCCAGCGTGAAATCTCACCGGTCGCGACTATACTCCCGCACTACGTCCCGCCCCGGCTTGCGGTACGCAGATGCACGATGAGGCTTAAAATCCTGGAGTGGTGGAGAGGGCAGGGCTCCGAAGAGATAAAAGGACGGAGAAGACATGGAGGAAAGCCGTCATATCGATTGGCTCCCCTCGAGGCTTTTTGATGCTTTGCTTCTTCCCACTTGTTCCCAACACTGCCCACCACACTTCGCCTCGTCCGTTCATCTCCTCCTACGACGTCCTGCGACCCATCGCGAGGCGTCAACTGCGGCCTCCCTCAAGCTGTGCGACCATAGCTAGTGAACATCTCTCATATCAATCCTCCAACACTCCCGATCCATTCGCTCCTCAACAACACCAGCCACCGATCAATTCGGATCACTACCGTTCCTCTACCTTCGAGCGATCGTTCTCGTCACCGTCACATCGATCAAACCACAACCAACGATTTGCGACAACCTCTCTTGAGCATGGACATCGAGTGTCCATACGACACCTACCAACCCTCTCCAACCGAGCATTTCAACCCCGACTTCGCAACGCCGACCATTGACGAAGGCTTCGTTCGAGGCTTCTTATCACGGCAGTCTACCATGCAGCGATACTTTCAAGATCCAGATCGTCCGTACTTCCATCCGGCATCGCACCACGACAGCGACGATTCAACCCATGCCTACCCATTTGTACCACACAATGGATATGCACCACCCGACGTCTTTACCCACGATGCGTTGCACATCGCTGTCGGTTACAGCTCTCCCTCAGGAAGCACGTTCGACTCCGCCTACAACAGCAGTGGAATGAGTGAGCGCACATCATCGCCCTGGCGGTCGCCGCCAATCGCAAACGTTGCACTGTCGTCTGATCTCCTCTACAACGAGTGCGGACCTCATGGCTTGAGAAACCATACCGCATCGCCGCGACACGACTCGTTCGTCTCCAGATCATGCGTCACAATGCACGATGTACAACCACAAGCAGACATCCAGCCCGACACCGTCGTATTGCACAACGAGGGCTTCGATTACAGCTCATTCGGAGCGTTCGTGCAAGAAGGCTACCAGCCAATCGGACCAGCAGATAACGCCAGCACTCCTGCAACATATCCAGATACGATTGACATAGACGTCGACGTATCGCACGGCATAGAGCAGGGAGAAGCCGGACCGGTGGCGCTTCGACCACGACGTATCTCCCTCACGAATCCAATCACCACACCATCCTCGTCGACAAGAGTCGCGCGACGACCACGAAGCAGCCGAACCTCATCCTCACGCAACGTGGGAGACCTGCAAGTCGGCACGCAGCGCCCTCTACCCCTGCCGGACCATTTCCTTGCCCCTTGGCAGTCTACGGCTGCTCATCCAGCTTCAGATCGAAGAACGAATGGAAGCGACACGTTGCAACCCAACACGTATGTCTCGGCTTCTGGCGATGCGACCTTTGTCATAGAGGAAACAACAACCATAACTTCAACCGGAAAGATTTGTACGTCCAGCACGTTCGGCGCATGCATGCTGAAGAGCTTGGTCTGCCTACGCTCATTGCGAGCAAGAGGGTCGATGAGAGGTCGCACAGGGACACTTTTCTGAGGACGCCGTACTTCACGAAACTTCTGCTAGATGTTACGTTGAGCTACGCTCGCCGCCTGAACACAGTCGCTGCCTATTCTGTGACGACGAATTTTATGGTCCGGGCTCTTGGGAGCAACGCATGGAGCACATCAGCGCTCATCTCGAAGCGGCAAAGAAAGAGCGGGAGAGTGCGGGCAACCCGGTGAACTGGAAAAGCGATGAGGCGGTTCACGATTGGCTGGTTGCGGAAGGGTTGGTCGTTGTACGAGGACACAGCTGGGTGCTTGTTGACAGCGGCAGGCGAAAGAGCGTGACTTGAGTGCGACGATGCAGTGTATCCTTCTCGAAGCTCTGCTGAGTTTCACCGCACAGTATCCTTGTTTTCTGCTTTCAATTCCACGAGCATTCAGCGGCCGACAATTGTGATGTACTGCGAGCATTCCCAATTTCCAGCAACGAAGCCTCGAATTCCAAGGCCTGTCGTGCGTGCTCCTGAACTTTCTCACAATTGACGGCTTTGTCATCAAGACTGGAGTCCGAATGATGCATTCGTTGATCCGCAGCACCTCATGAGCCCTAAGCTGGGCTATGTGATATATCGCACGCGCATCAAATCCTTCGATGAAAGCCACGAGAGGGTTATCCCCATCCTGATTGCGGGCCGATAGTGGTGCAGCGAGATGCGATCGCTCCAATGGAGCTCTGAGATTGGTCAGGACGAGCCGCGTCCACGTGCAGATTCCGTGAGGCTGGAAGCCAATCGCGCGGATCTGGACTTGTTCCAGATTCGGGTCTTGCGTTGTCTTGAAAAATGATAAGAGGACGTGGAACAATGCTTTTGATAACCGCAGCGCCTGCGTTGGCTGACAAGTATTGCAAGTGGTTCCACACTGCCTTCTCAGTACAGGTGGAGCGCTCCATCCTTGCCTTCCTCATGCTTTCGATCACAATGGTGCTGGCATCAATTTGACAAGCAGTACGCTACTCTCGTATGATCAAACACTTGAAGTTGTGCAACATTGTATTGCCAAGAAGCCGGCATTGGCAATCCCATTGAGCCTAGAATGTCCTGCTTGTCGACACATGCCATGCCCGATAAGGCGGAGAAAATGTGGCTTTTATCGGACAAGTCCGGGGATCGCATGGGAGCGCGTAGTGCGGCACATGAGCGTTTGCATACGTGCATGACCCTCGAGCCTATTTGCGGAATTGCATCTACATTGCTTTTGGACCATGCGGTCGATCATGCTCGCCTGCCTCCGGCCGCATTAGGTTTCGGCGACCCCGAAGCCCTGTGACGAGACGACTTTTTGTCGATTCTGAAACGCGGACGCCAGGCCAGGGAAGATCGTCTGAAGTTTAGCGTACTTGCTGCGTGAGAATCGGAAGACTGTCGGAATGAATCGAGCAATCGTCGAGTCAATCGCACAGCTTCGGGCCGAGGTGATCTTGCTCGCCTGCAAAGGACTGCGTATTCATAAAATCGCGATGGACCAAGTTCTAGCCAGCCGAACGACGACCACGTGCTGCACTCCCAGCGGTGCCCTGCATCTGCACCACGACAAGGTCCTCTGCATCGACCCATTGCAAGCCAAGCTTGCGCACCTTGCTAGAGCTCGCGACGTACAGCAATAGATAGACGTGCTTGACAACCTCTCCCCAGCAGAAAACTCTCACCGGGCCAAACGGAGCCGCGTTGTCGATCTGCACTGAGTCCGGCAGTTGTGAGGCCATCGTGATGGGTGCCTCTTCGCCCCGACTGCACCAGACTCCCCAGCCAGCGTTGCCTTCTCCAATGATTGTCTCCAGTGTTTTCCAGAACTTGACCTGCAACTCTGGAGTCCAGTCTGCGCAGTCAACGAGCCAATGACCGCGTTCAAGCGGATTGATTGCTCGGCTCGATGATACTGGGCGAAAAGCCGACGACAAACCGGAATCATTTGCCAGATGTTGCAGAGCAGGACTTATGTGTGTGGTAAACCGTGCCAGTGATGAGGCAGGATGAGAAGGTCGGATGGCAGTTGACAACATCTGCATCTCTTCGACGGCCTGGAGCCTCGAAGCATTTGGCAGGAGCTCCGGATCTTTCGATGGAACCCCCTTGGCGAACAGCTGAGCAGGCGCCACCGTTTTCAGAGCTTCTTTTGGTGCAATGATATCGGGAACGGGTTTGCATGGCGATACTTCGATCGACCTGAGGGAATCTAACGCCTCTTCACGACTGCTGGGAGTTGGGCCGGGATCACTGGCTGATCGCTGGGTCAAGAGCGGCCGCGCATTGAGACTGTGGCTCGCAGGATCGCTGAGAGTGTAGGTAGTGGGCAGCTCTGAAGTCGTCTCGTTGCTGATCGCTGTGTCGCCTGCAGATTCACCTGCAACTCCGAACAACTGTCCAGTGTGGTCATCGTGTGCTGGTGAGGCATGCTTTGGAGAGCCGGTCCAGCTACCGAATGATGCATGATATTGCTCCAACCGTGGTCTTTTGGAAAGCCGCTTGTCATCACCGGCGCTGAGCCGCGCTGAGTTCTGGCTTCGTGGGTGCACATCTTGTCCTGATCGTACATGATCTGACATCTGCGATCTTGGGTACGCAGCAGCTGATGCAGACCTTCTTCGGAAGAAAGCTGACACTTCCGGCTGAGCAAAGCCTGTGAACAATTGGCTCTCAAGAGCAGTATGAGCTAACTGGGTGTCGTCGATCCATGTCGTCGAGTCCGGATGGCCGGCGCTGTCGATTTCGGACATTGCCTCGTGCCGGTCATGGTTGTCATAGCCATCGGATCCAGACTTTGGTAATATCGTGGGTAATCTTCGCGCGACATGAGTTGCACCGAGATTCAGATAGGCCCTGAGCTGCGATCGACTCTGATCATCGCCTTTCCGGCTGGTAGACGCGCCTGCGTGCACGAGAAGTCGTGCGTCCGCTGGCATGCTTTGCTAGCCTCGGTGGGTCCATGACTGGGTCTGCGGTATATCACTGTCCCTCGAGCAGTGCATGTGAAGGTCAAAGAGCATGTGATGATATTGTCGCGGCTTTGTCGTTGAGAAGTCAAAGAAGTCGTCCGGCAGATTCACGGCAAGGCAACCATTGCTTACTTAAGCACAGTCTAGCGCTCCATCACTCCAAGTTCAGTCTGGACAGCATCAGCAGCAACAACCTCAGCCCAATGGCCTCTGTAGACGCAACACGCAATTCTGATCTTCACTCTTTACCCGACGTGTCGGATGCCTGCGGTGTTGGCTCCACGAACCTCGAATGGCCAAAGCACGAGAGACCAGGGTACGCGCGATATTGACATGTCAGACTCGACTTCAGCCTTCTGGCGTACAAGGATCGGACGTGGAGGACCCTCGTTGTCATGGAAGCCACTCCTCTTTCCTTCTCGCCACGAGCTCGCCGCCGTCCGCCGTAGACATCGCTCAAAAACGCCATGTCTCTCGAAGCATTGCCCGCGGAGCCAATTGGCAGGATGTTTGCTTTGCTGAATACAGAGACCATTAAGAGATTGAGACTCGTCAGCGAGGAAATCTACGGCCACGCCAACTCGTTTCTGCTGTCGAAGATTTCTCTGGGCTACAGTACGAGCGCTCTCGATTTCGTCAACGTCATTACTGCCCACGACCAAATCGGCCGCTGTGTGCGGAGCCTGTCATTGAACGTGGCGATAATTTTCGCGGTATCGTGACTCTCACGAATGGGAATTCGATCGGCAGCAACACAACACATCGTCGCTCGAGGACTTCAATCTTTACAACAGGATCTGTACGGACCAGAGAGAAATGCTCGCGGGTGGGGAAGAGTCGGCGATGCGCGAGTGTTTGGACTCGGTCTTTAGGGAATGCCCATCTCTCGACGAGATTGTCCTGCAGCATGCGTACGACCTCACAATCGTGCCAGATGTTACGGGAGTCGCTGCTCCGCGCAGAGTCGCCATTACTAGTCGTCCTTAGCCATCAAGAGATCCGACCACTCAGCGCCGTGCGAATTGCCAGGTGCAGCGAGCCGTTCGTCCTTGGCCGTGTTGCTTTCCGCGGCCTTCAGAGCTGACTTTTCGCCCACCACTCTGCGACTGGAAGACTTCACGGTGAGGGAAGCACTGGAGGACAGTGCGTCCACCGAGTGGAATATGTTCACCGAATTGAGAGCATTCATGTACAATGTTCGAAGTTTGACCTGGCGGACCGTTGGGATTGGGAGTTGACCGATGAGTACGCAAGAGACGATGAGTTCTCCAGCGATGACGACTCGTACTTAGCCGACCGTGACCTGGGACGAAATATACTCGGCATTGTCTTTTTAGCACCGAGTCTCGAATCCTTCCATTTAGATATGACGAAGTACCGGGAACATCAAGAGGTGGACTTTTTTCATGTTGAACGCTTCCACTTCGTCTGGCCTTTCCTGAGCTGAATTACACTGGAGCACTTTGAGACCAGCACGCGGCAGATACGGGAATTCTTGCTGCGTCAGGCGCCCACTCTGAAGGATGTTGACCTGGCGTGCGGTCGTACATCACAGGGAATGTGGGAGAAAGACTGCTTTCGGCACATCGCGGGAAAGCTGCCCATGCTCGAGACCTTCAACTTTCGCGGAAAGTTCCACCAGCGACAGTACGCGATGACTCCACATCACTTGTATTACGACTTTGGTACTACGGGCGATGCGCCTGGTAGAGAGTTTGCCATGCGATTGGAGGACTACATCATTGATGGCCGTTGACTTCCCAGGTCGGATTGTACCTGCATATAACGAAGGCAGCAGACGTCGATTGCAGTACATCCGATGCATTATATCCGATGCATGCATCCCGACAAGCTCATCGCTTGGAGCATAATTCTCGGGATAAAAGTAGGTCAAATTTGCTCTTCAATTTGCTCCTTCCAGGCCCGCATCAATGTCTCTTACCCGTCTGCCCGCGGAGCTTGCCAACAAGACCCTCACAATCTTGACCGTGGACGCCATCGAGAATCTGAGGCTCGCCAACAAGGCAATCTGCTATCTTGCCAGTCCAATCCTTCTGTCGGAAATCTCCCTTCGCTACACTACAAGGGCTCTGCATATCGGCAAAGCAGTCGCTGCTCATCCTCAGATCGCGAGATCCGTCCGACGTCTCGTGCTCATTGTAGCCTTGTTCGAAGGCAATGGCGACTTGACGGCATGGCCAGGGAATGGGCGGACCGAGAAGCCTGCATGATCTGGAACGATGGCAAAGATCTCACTAAACTGCGGCCGGAGTCGATACCTCTGCGGGAAGCTTTGGACAGGCTCCGCGAGCCCGAAAAGGCAGCCAGGCAGCATGTAGAGGGCAGCGACACCTGCCCTCGTGCGACGATTACGGCAGAGCGCCGCCTCTGTGCGGTCGTGCAAAACATTCCCGAGTTCTGGGAAGCATATCAAGGAGCCTGTATGGATCAGGATCGTATACTTCATAAGTGGAAAGGATCACCGATGCGCACATACTTGGACACTGTGCTGGAGGCTTGCCCTCCATTCATGAGGTCGTTATCAAGCATGCCCACGATCTTATTCTCAAACCGGCTATTTGGAACAGTAGCGCGTCGCCCGAGGTTCGGCGCTTCAGCCGCCACTGCCGCGTATCGAAAGAGAAAGAACATCGACCTTTCAGTCAGGCTCCGAGGGTGCGAGACAGGCGTGACGAGGAATTGCCAATGGCAAGGTTCTTCCACGCGAGCCATGCCGCCAGACTTTCGCCCGCGGCTCTGCGCTTCAAATATTTGACCACCAAAGAAGTGCTGGGAAATTGTCTTCCCGAAGAAATGTCAGGCCTACCTTGCTAAGTCCAAGACATCACCTGGCAGATCGTGGAATCTTGGGATGAGGATCAACACCGAGTCAGAGAATATCATCCGAGTAGGAACGACGATTGGGGCGATGCCGGTGACGGATCTTACGTGCTTCAAGTCATCGCACTGGCACCACGACTTCACCGTCTTCATCCGGGCATGACCCAGTACAACGGGAATCTGCAGCTTCACTTCCCACCCATCACCTGGTCAAGCTGAGCTCCGTCCGAATCGACAACTTCGAGACGTCGGCAGACACATTCACGTCATTCCTGCTGCGGCATGCGTCCACCCTCGAGACCCTACGCCTGTCTCACGCACGTCTCTCGTTCCGTCGTTGGATGCACGACTGCTTCACGCTCGTTGCCGGTAGACTCCCAGCACTGACTGACGTTCAGCTGAAGGGTCGATTCTATCATGGGCGCAGACGTAAGTTCTGTAACTTCGATCGCACAAAGGGTAGAAGGACCGCTGGCCTATTGTCCGAATACATCATGAGCGGAGAGATGCATCCAGACCTACTCAGCCTGGTCTGATGCCCTCCAGGCCAGACCATTCCGTCTACATAAGCTTTGACTGTCGCAAAGCAGCCAGTGAATCTCCTCGCCCAACACCTTCACCAAACCCCAAGCCTCCCAATTCACCTGCAAACAATTCACGAATAACCCAAGATCCAGTGCAGTTTGCTAGCTCATCAATCACAATTGCATCATGTTCCCTTTCCGTTCATCTTCCACTCACCCCTTCACCTCACGTTCCCTCTGCCATCATCTCAAAAATGGGGACCACCATCTCCAACACGTCCTCCTGCGACAGCAACGGCACAGACGGCATCAAACCATCCGACTCGAACAACAAGCTTGCACTCAAGGCCAACAAGTTCATCCGCTGCTGGACGACTCGTTCATCGGCGCCCCGGCCGTCATGGAGGACGATGAAGCAAGAACAGTCGAGGAGGAAAAGGAGATGAGGAAGGGTGCTGGCGAGCAGTTCTTGCGCTTGATCTGAGTGTTGCATCGACTCTGTGGAGAAAACGGACCATCGGCAAGAGCCAATCTGTGAAGGAAGAGTCGAGATGACAACGAGCAGTACAGGGCGGAAGACGTGGGAAGCAGAGCCGGCCAGACAAGTATTCAATATGCAGTCATCACGACCACTCCGAGGCCGAATCGTTCTGCTTCTACACCATCTCCACTCCTTCCATCTATGCAAGTCTCACCCGTCTTTATCTGTATCAACACACCCGCTATGCAATGCTCGTCGGATCAGTCCAAAGCGTCTTGTCAAACGCAATGCACATTCGTGTCTCTCTTCTCATACTCCTCATCGCATATCCGTCTGCGCCCGTCCAATAGGCCTATACCCCGGCGGATACGTCGGCGCACTCCCATTCGTAACATCACCCAACGACCCATTGCCAGAGACCTGTCTCGGCAACTGCGGCGGCATACCAGCAGCAGCACCACTCTCCAGCGCAAGATTACCCTGATCCGAAGTCATCCTCCAAGCCGCAGGACTCACCATCCCCGTTCTTGGATCAATACGGTTATGTGGCGTAGTACCGCCTTCCTCCGGGATCTCCGCCATCCCACTTTCCATCATCGCCTCCTCACCAGCAGCAGGTTTCCTCCTTCCGAAGAACCGATTTCGATGAACAGAGGCTGACGTTGAGCGGCGGACAATACCACCACCGGCGGGTGCAAAGTCTGGTTGTTCGCGAGAAGTGGTGCGCGCGAGGTGGAGCTCGTTGCTTTCGCGGACGCGCTCTTGAGATGCGCGAGATCGCTCGCGGTCGCGGGAGGCTTGGATGATGTTCATTTGTGCGCGAGTTGGGTCGCGATCCTCGTACACGTCGCCGGACATGTCGGTCGCGGCGGCATTTTGCATGCCCAGACTGAAGTCGACGCGCTTGGTCATTTGGGAAATGGATTCGCCGCGGGTGCGGGTGCGAAGGATGGAGCCGCCGCGGTTGATGCGGCTGTGAGGGGCTTGAGAGCCGGTGGAAGTTTCTTGCCCGGGAATTGGAGAGACGAAGGGTGGGTCCATGAACTCTTCTTCGTTCTGCTGGTTGTCGTGAATGCCGTGAGGGTTGTCCGGGTTCCCGTTGTGGCCTGCACCTGCGGAGGCGGTGTGTGGGACGTTGGCGAGGTACATTGGGAAGGTCTCGCGCATGCCCGGCTCACGCATACGTGGTCCTTCGATGCCGAGCTCTTGGATGATGACCATCATCGCGCAGAAGAACTTGTTGCGACGGGCCAGACGGAGACCTTCGTTCTGCCAGTTGGATTTGTAGAAGAAGACGACGTTCAGCTTGAGCGAATGAACCTCGACTATCTCACGCAGTTCTGTAAGGATGTTGTTTTGGTATCTGGTTCGGAATGTTAGCGAGTGTAAAGACAAGCTGGATGACTACCAGTCATCACTCACTCTCTTTTCTCCGACTGGACAAACTCGAGTAGTCTATTCCTGAGGCTTTCAATCTGCTCCAGTGTCGTTCCAAATTTGATGGTGATCGATACAGCTTCTGCGAGGCCACCAGAACGGCGCTGGTTGAGGATGAATAGGGTCTAGGGTACTCGTTAGCATGGTCTTGGATAATTGAGGATAGGTAGATCCGCGCTCACATTAAGATAGCTGTTCGGCGCCTGCACGATATGCCCTTCCATCTTCTTGAACTCGGTGTAGAGAAGACTAATCTCCTTGACGAAGTAGTCATCTCCGCGCATGAGCGCTCCAGTATTGCCGTAGATTCCAACACGGTCGCCAACGTCGAATGGATGCTTGACGAACACGAAAATAACAGACTGCAGAAACTCCTGCGCCGTAGCGCTGAACAGCCAGGAAAGGGCCAAGACCGCGGATCCAGCTGAAGTCAAGACACCTGCCGCGGATGTCGAGATGAGAGACACGAACACCAGGATGACGATGACGACAACGATGAACATGAAGACGTCGTCCAGCTTGCTGACCACCGAGTCCAGATCCTTGAGAGAGGCGGTGATGGACTTGCGTTCGCGACCGATCTCGACGCACACAGCTTCGAGCTCTTCCATGGAGATGTCGCCGTTCATGTCCTTGTCAAACATGGTGAACGCAGCATCAGCCTCGTCGTCATTTTCGAATGCCGGTCTAAGGTCATCGGATACGACTGTGGCAGTCTCCTCTCGGGCGAATGTGCGATACAGACGGCGAGCGAGCACCTGGGCGCCGCTAGTGGTATGAAGCAGGGCGAGCACGACTTGCGTTGGATGAGTCGATGCCACGACAGTCTTGCCGGTGAAGTCGCCAGCGACTTTCCCTGCGACATCACCAAACTTGCCCAGCGCTTTCTTTCCAGTCTTCGCGGCGTCTGCCAAAGCTTGACCCGGAGTACGTGCACCCGAGCCTCCTCCCTCGTCCTTCTGTTCGAATTCTTCGTCCTCCATTTCTATCGTTCTCTTCGAGAAAGTGTAGAGCTTGGTCAGGGATCCAATTTGAAACTTGTTGATGTCGATCCGATCGGCGTAGGTCCGCAAGTGAAAGCTGATTGCAATGAATTGAATGAGAATCTTCTCCAGGAAGTTCAATACGGCGCCGACGAAGAACGAGACCAAAACCTTGTTCATCGTATTCATCCACGGTCGTACGGTCCCACTCGGCCTACCGCGCTGATGATTGATCATAGTCGGTAAGAACGATATCTCGATCGCGAGCCACCAAAAGAATATTGTCCCAGGAAGCTCCAACTGTTTTCCCATATCCCGCCACTTTTTCGCATTATTCGTGAACAAGCTGGCAACGAGGCCGATAGGTACGGGAAGACACTTGGCCAGGATTCGTCCGCACCACAATGTGAGCCAGACAATCTGCAACCAGATCATGAACCACATAAGCTCCACTCCTCCCACGAGAGCGTCGTCAAACAGGTACGCGCCGAGCAGAAGAGGGATTAGCAGAATCAAAACGACAGGGACAATGTACGTGAAATACCGCACCAGCCAGTTGGAGTGGTGGATATGTTTCACGAACTTTGCGAACCCTGTCGCCGGGCTTTCCACTGGTTTGTATACCGCCGTTCGCTCGTGCACCGGATTTGTGGCCTCGTCGAATTCATCCACATGGTCGATTCGTGATCGACTCTTCGATGTGTCCGCTCCCGTGCTCTTAGTCCTTGAAAGCTCTTCATCGATTCGAGAAATTTGTCGTTCGATCTTGAGGAGGGCGAGGTCGTCGTCTAATCGGTGTGCTTGTTCGCGAGACTGTCCAGGCGAGGCCATGCTGCGTAGAGGGTCGCCTGGTTCGTATTCGGTCCTGACGGTGAGGAGGCTGCCAGCACGCGGACGTGTGGGAGGAGGAAGCTGATTCTCCTTGCTTGACGAGCGTCGTGGTTGGTATTCCTCGCCTTCTCCAACCATTGTTCCGTCTGTCGTGGAACCGGCTCCCCGACTGTTGCCTCGTTGTCGGTTGTTGACATTGTATGCAGGTAATGTTGGGCCGTCCAAGCTCGTTCGACCTTGGGCAGCTGGAGGATCGCTCATATTGTATGATGGTTGAGTGTAAGTCGGCTCTGGCCGCTCACCCACGGGTGTGGTCATTTCGAATCACCACGCAGTCCAGCTGGCTGATGTATTGACAGAAGAGAAGCTGAAGTGGTAGAAGTGTATGGTAGGCGTCGCGTGGCACACGACCAGACTCCAGCACTTGGTCGTCTTTGGGTCGGTGAAAGTTTATGAATGTGACGTCGATGGGAGGTGAAGGTCCAATGTAAGTGTCTTTGTGCACGGCGTGGGAGGTTCCAGTAACCAGGAAATCGCTGGTATGAATATGCAAGATGCACTTGCTCGGCGGAGAGGACGGAGTGATAGTGGGCCAGAAAACTGGAGAACGATTGTGACGAGAGGAATGGATGTTGAAGATGAAAGGTGCAGAGACAGAGTACCATGTCCGTACGAAAAAGGTCCACTTCGTTGAGCGGGTCCAAGGTACCGGCGAGCTAGGTATCGATAACTGCTTGACGGATTGGCGATTTACCGACCAGATGGAAAGACGACGCGCCAAGCCGGGCATGTGGACGGATGTGAAGTCATCCAATCGTCCAGGGCATCAATCGATCGTGACGCGCTCGGGGTTGCTTTCGAGGGTCCAATGGATGTGCCCCGCGGATCGAGTGCGAAAAAGTCATCCTCTCCTTGTTTGTACACACTCCAATGCAAAATCGCAGTCTCTATACTGAGAGCCAA
Organism: Zymoseptoria brevis; assembly: GCA_000983655.1. NCBI lineage: Eukaryota > Fungi > Ascomycota > Dothideomycetes > Mycosphaerellales > Mycosphaerellaceae > Zymoseptoria > Zymoseptoria brevis. The sequence goes on along the minus strand of JYJE01005863.1, from coordinate 204,716 downwards.
CGACAATGTTTGGTACAAGTCACTGCAAGAGCAACGCATGAAGTCTCGGAGTTGTTGTGCATGGATGAACATTTCGTGCTGTACATCCTTGCATGGCGTTCGGCAATGCTTGCCCTCGACGTTTCACACTTTCGCCGAGAAACAACCAGAGGCGCCGCTGACGATGTGCTGTGAGCGAGTCGACACTCGACAAGGCGTGGTCCACGACATCCTGAGAGCCACGAATAGCACAGCTGCCGACGTGTGCAATCTCAACGACATGCTGCTGACAACGTGTCCTTCTCCCATCTACAAGGGAGGTTTGAGCCGCACGAAATCTTCCTTTCAGGGGACACCATGTTTGGGATCGAGCATGTGAAAGCGCATCAATTGGATTCAAAGTGGTCTGCGCTCTGTCACATGCAAATGTAGCCGTACAGTAAATGGTCCAACAGATGCTGACTTCCGCGGGAATGCACTCCCGACTCTACTCCACCAGAATCCTCTGGAACTCCTTAAAAGCAGCCACAGTCAGTCCCGTCTTCGCACGATCAGTCGCCTCGACCTGCGACCCAGTCTTCGCAACCACGATCCCATTCTTCCTATCCACCAACAACATCTGTCCGAAAATGCCCAACCCCATCACAGTCTCCGACTCACTATCCGCCAGACAATACGATCGATACGCACAACCAGCAAAATGCCTACGAAACCCAGACGCCCAGCTTCCCCTCGCGAATGCATCCTTGTCTCCATTGTGCACGACGTCATTGATCCATTCTGCAGGCACGATCCCTCGCCCGCCGTCTACGATGAGCTGCCCGATACGAGCCAGATCTCGAAGAGTGGCGCACATTCCGCCGGCAGCGCGAGCATTGCCTGCAGTGTCGGTTGCCATCAAAGCGTCGCTTTCCGCTCCCATCGGCTGCCACAGCAGTTCGGAAATCATCTCTGCTAGGGACTTTCCACCGACCTTCTCCACTAGCCAGCCGATCACATCGGTGTTGAGCGAGACGTACTCGAATCGATCGTCTTCCATCCGCTCCGGGTCCAGATTGGAGATGTAGTCGTGCAGATTCGTATATTTCTCGTCGCCTTTAAGAGGTACCGATCCGGAGGCTGCGCGATACTCGTGGCTTGCATCGAGACTCTTCGCTCCAGAACGCATGTCGATAGCCTGCCGGATTGTGACGTTGTGGTGGAACGAGTCGGAGACTTCGGGGATGTGTTTGGAGATGGTATCGTCCATGTTGAGCTTCCCTTGCGACTGGAGGATGCCAACAAGGAGACCGACGACGGACTTTGTGACACTCATGAGTATGTGTTTGGAGCCTTTGGTGTTGTCGTTAAGGTAGGTTTCGTAGAGGACTTTGCCATGCTGAAGGATAAGGAGACCATCGCATTCCGATTCGGTAAGGAAGGCTGCGAGGTCGAGGATCTTGCCATTGTGCTCGAGGTGGAAGTCGTCGAATTGGCGAGGTTCGCTTGGAAGAGGAGAGACCGTTTCTGATTTTCTGATCTCGTTGGTGTTCAAGATCTTGTCGACGTTGACGAACGACCAGCGGTTGTACGGGCTGATTCTCCAGTTGGTCAGGTCTATCTTGGTCGTTGAAGTCATGTCGACGAACAGAAGCCGGACCTAATTCGGCGGCTCGAACAACTTTTTGCCGTAGCAGTGTTCTTCGTTCTACCGACACTGGAGCCGGCAATCGTTAGAACTTCGTCTTGGAAACAGCGCGATGTTGGTACTTGATCAGCCTGTTGCACAGTGTTCGCTGTTAGAAGTCCGTGATTAGGAAGAGTCAGTGCCGCGTCCTTCGGCACCGGGGCGCCTCGGACATACGGATAAACAACGGTTAAAAGAAGAGCCATCAGGAGCTCGACTGCAACTTTGCTCTCTTGTTCGCACAACTTTACATCGATCGAGGTAATAGCGACTTCACATGCTGGCTGACATGCTTGTGACCTCATGGAGCACCCAGGATGGAGGCGATACCACAAGAAATACAGCTGGAACGGAGCCACGGCCGCCCACAATTGTTCGCCTTGACGACATCGATCAGTGCAATGACCAGAAATCACATCCAAAGACAAGGTGGGGGGAACAGGAAGTCGAAGTGATGAGCCATGTGCTCTTGATATCGCATTCTAGCGGCTTTGCAGAATCCAAAGATTTACTTCGAGATGCCTCGCTCACTTGTCGTCCTTCTTCTCAGGCTCGCCCTTCTTCGCTTTGTTCTTGTTCTCGCCGTTGTCTTCGTAGTCACCACCCTGAAGGCAAGAAATGTCAGCGAAGTTTGGCGATAACTGGGATAATGTGGAAAAGCGAGTTGGTAAGAGACGCCAGTGATATGACCACAACCCTGTCCCGTCGGGTAGACTTACTTGAGCTTCATAGCGGCGAGCCATCTCTCCTGCTTTCCATGCTGACCAGTTTCCTGCTCCGCCGCCTACAGTCTGTTAATATATCGAATTTGTGGGCAGATTTCGGACTTCTTACCTTTCTCCTCAGCCTTAACCTCCTCCTTGATCTTCTCCCTCAGTTCTGGATCAGTTGGTGTTCCCTTTGACGACGGCATTCTGTGTTTGATTGCTGCGGAAAGTGTGAATGGGTCTTTAGATTAATGCTTCCACGACTCATAATGCTCATGTATGTTTATACATGACACCTTGGCCGCTAGCGAAGTCATGATGTAATTGGGGGTCACATTCCACAATCACTGGACGACCAAGATCAAACTTGAACCGAAGAAGAGCAAAGACGGAGCCAGACTATCGATCGTGATGTAGTGCATTGGCGTGTAGCTCGCTTATCTACGATCTGTCAATTTGCATGGTCCTCAAAAGGTGAGTTGCAAAATAAGCTTTCACCCAGAACTTCCTCTTCCGGAAGTGTGTAGAACCAATGCCTGTGTCGATGCACCACTCTTAGTACTTGTGGTTTCCGCGCACGTTGCTCTTCGCGGCTCCACTTTGCGACCTTCGCTGCCAGGAATGTAGAGTCGCTCCCAATGCCTGAGACATTTACCAACCGTCGAAAGTCCATGCTCTCTGCGCATCCATTTTCAATGCGTCCAAACGCTGTGCTTCCTTCTAAACCCACATCACCCCTCGGCACTTGATCGAGCCGCAATTGCATCGAACGCGGCCTTCGTTCGCGGGATCACTCAAAATCTGTTCCCGATACAGGATCGCATCTTCAACCTCCATCTCGTCCTTATCCATGTAATCGAATGTGAGCTCGGTACCAGCTGGGATGTCCGTGTAGGCGAAGAAGGCCAGGTTGTACAGCAAGATGTTGTTCTTGTCGTACGAAACTGTGTACTGTCGGCAATTCGGCTCGCAGCTGTGGTTGATGAAACGAGTAACGTTTCCCCAATGCTGCCCGTCGATAACGTAGCAGTCATCGGATGTAAGCACAGTGCCTTCGCCTGGGACGGGGTCTCCAACGAACTTGTCCAGGCTATATAAGTAGGATGCCTTCTCCTGCCCAGCATTGGCCTCCCGGTTGTCGGTCTCTTCGCTAGTGATGACCTCCCCGAGGTATGTATCGATGAACTGGCCTTGTTGCAGAGCAATGCCGCACTTCACTGCCCAGCCTCGATCCGGAGTCTTGAAAATGATTAGAGGAACGCGACGTCCTTTCTGGACCAGCCGGCTCTTGCATCTGGGTCCACAGGCACAGTTGTCGTTGCACTCGTACACGGCATGCCGGTGGTCCCGGTAGTATGTGACCAGTCGTTGGGGTATTATGTCGCCTATGCTTGGCTTTGTGTATGGGAACCGCTTTGGCAAATCAGGCCGCTGGTATCCCTGGTTCTCCTTCACTCGAAGGTACTCCTCGTACATCTCAAGATTCCTGGACTGCAAGGCTTGTTCGTCGACTGCAGCGTATTCAAGACATCCGCACTTCTGGGTATACTCGCAGCCGACGTTTTGACCCATGTCCGGCTTGCACTTCGTACATCCTTCGAATGTGCTGGGGTCTTGCGCACTCACGCCATCTCGCAGTACATACTCCTTGATGAATGTGAAGTTGAGCGAAGGTGTGGAAGAGTCCACGTCGTTCTCCAATGTCACGCCACGGAGCGGCTTCAGCTTCTCAATGAAAGCTTCTCTGATCGCACGCTCAGTCTCGGGAGTCGCTGTTCTTAACGCGACGTAAAGCATAGCGGATGTAGGCAGAGTGGTTGCGTCAATAGTTGGTATTGTTCTCTTGGCCACTAGGGCACCTTCATGCTTGGAAAGGACTCCATTGTACACACGCGGTCCATGCTCACGCGGTCCATGCTCAGGGGCAGGAGAAGCTGAAGACGAACTGCTGGAGACTGGCAATTTGCTTGTGCCATTGAGATGACCAGAAAATTGGAAGCCATAGGTTGTCGTGGTGGGGTGAGGTTCATCATGTGGAGACTTTCTTTTGCGTGAAGAGGTCTCGGAAGCAGAAGTGACGCTCGAGGTCTGTCGTCGTCCATTGGTCGGTCTTGGTAGGCTCTCGAGATACTCCTGAACGAGGTGGAGGCACCGGCGAAGTTCTGGCACGGTATGCCATGAGACGACCTCAGCTGAAGCAGCTAATGCAGGCCCAGAGGTGTTGTGCCGGATCAGGTACTGCTCGCCCTAAGAATATTATATATTAGCGGATGAGTGAGGGCCCCAGCGCAGCCGGTGAAGATACTTGCCGCTGAGCTGCTGCGGTGTGTGAGGACCGCGCCGATATTTGGTAGTCGTAACGCGTAATTTGCGCGTTTTGATGGGCGGGTAGTTGCCATGACGCACACTAATAGCGTCCAAGGACTCTAATAGTATAAAGGCGGATATAGTGGTTTCCGGCACTATTAAGTGTTTAAAAGGTCGTAAGTTAAGTAAGAGCTAAGTAAACAGAGAAAGTGATAGCTTAACTAGCGCGTAACTTTAGCTCTTTCTATTTATAGATCTCTAAACATCGTTAAGAGCGCTCTTATTCTTTATAAAAGTACTAGGAAGCGCCTAAAACGCTTCTAAAAGATATATATAAGAGGCAACATACTATATACTTCTCTTACTACGTTTCTCGCGCTTTTATTCTAAAAGAGAAGGGTACTTCTAAAGATGTACAACTCTTAAGGCACTCTTATAAGAACAACGGTTTAAAGAGAGCTCGAAGGGTAGGGTTGCCTCCCCAGTAGCGCGCGGCGTTTAGATTCGAGTCGAGCTTAAGTCCGCTCGACCTCGCCAAAATTTCTACAACACGAACGAGTCTCGACCTTCACTTTCAACCAAACACTCAATACCTTCACGATGCCCGCCGCAACGCTATCAGCGACTTCACAGTCAAATCCGTTTATCCGCCAACTCGCCTCAAGCAGTACGTACCAGCGCCTTCACTCCCGCCCAACAGCTAAGCTAACAAACCTCACCTCAGACCGCACAACCCGCGACCGAGCCCTCGACTCCCTCCGAACATTCCTCCACCGTCCCACTCCCTTCAGTACTCTCGACCTTCTCAAACTATGGAAAGGCCTCCACTACTGCATGTTCATGTCCGACAAACCGCGCAACCAACAACGCCTCGCACGAGATCTAGCCGAACTAGTGGACGTCCTTAAGACTACCACGATGAAAATCCAATTCATCGCGGCGTTCTGGAAGACGATGAGTCGAGAATGGAGTGGCATTGACGGACTGCGGATGGACAAGTATCTGTACCTTGTGAGATGTTACATCGGCAAAGGATTCGAGGTCTGCGCGAAAAGCAAAGCGTGGACGAAAGACGGAGAGGAGGATCCAGTGTGGAAGGAGTATGTGGACGCACTGCAGGAGGAAGGAGGGCCGTTGAGCTTAGAGGATGCGAAGAATCAGGTTCCGGTGGGGTTGAGGTTGCATGTGTTGGATATTTGGGTCGATGAGCTGGAGAAGGTGGATGTGAAGGCGCAGGTGCCGGTGGAGAAGTTTATGGGGCCGATTCAGGACTTGGCGGATAGGACGTTGACAAAGAGTGTGAGGGTCAGGTCGAAGGAGGCCTTGAGGGATGATCGGATACGCAAAAGGAGGGGAGATGTGAGTGAAGAGGAGGAGGAGGAAGACGAAGAGGAGGCTTCGGGCGAGGACGACGATTTTGGAGGCTTCGACGATTGAGCACGCATTTGGACCAATGTTTTGAGCGACGGAGCTGGGGCGTTTTCTGTTGTACGAATCCGAAATGTCGCGAGTCTCCTGCCCTAGATCTCAGGAGACGTAGGGCTCGAGGCCGCCGGCAACGACGGCCACGATCTACATTTTTGAACGATTGTTGCGGCGGCAGGAGTGGAGAAGAGAAATGTGCATCGTCTGCAATTTGGCTCATTATGCTTCTGTTTTGCATAGCTGGAAAACACTCCTGCGACTCGGAGGATCATGCTCTGCCTTTGACCCCAATCACATGCAAGACCACAAATTGTCCAACTACTCAGATGCATTCGCACTACTCTCGATTCACCATCCCATCCGAAAAAAGGTGCATTCGCTGCTGCATCAAAGTCTGTCGATTTCAAAGGCTGCTCCCACACTTCAGGGAGTACTTGGGCTCGCGCTGGTCTGTCATCGCGCCCCACTTGGTTTCAATCTTCGCGACGCCGTTGTCGCCGATGGAATCTGGTTTCCATGTCCTGGAAGTCGTTAGCAGGGTCACTACAAACCCAGAAGAAGCAACTCACTCATCAAACGCCTCGAACCAGAAAGCATTGACGCCCCAGTCAAGCAGACCGCAGAAAGCCTCATCGTAGAACTGCTTCGCATTGTCTGTGCCAGCTTTCGCGGCCTCGTAGTCGGAGCCACCGTCCGTCGGCCAGCCAGTCTCGCCATTCCAGAACTCAATCTTGTCGATGCTACCGCTGACCTGCTGGATGTGTCCGAGCGCCTGGTCCATGTCGTCGAAGTATGTGTACGTCGCGTCTTTGCCCGCCGCCTTTCCCTGCCAGTAGGAGAAGCCATTCGCAAGGATGATGTCCACTCCGCCTTTGATCACTGCGTCCCCTGTCCCGTCCGCGAATTTGTTCCAGCTATCCGCCGTTCCAACCTTGACATCTTCACCAAGTGCCTCCTTCACGTCCATGATCTTCTCCAACAGTTCCTCACCAGTGAAGTTGCCGCGGTAGAGCGCCTCTGACCCCACGGTCACGGCGTACACCTGATCCTTGTATTGAGGGACGTAGGTCGTGAGTGCCGTCTTGTCGGTCTGAAAGCTCTCCTCCACATCAGGCCAGACTCCAAGAACGACCTGGAAGCCCTTGGACTTCGCTGCTGGGAGCATCTCCTTCGCCGCGTTGCAGTCGGAGGCTGAGTAGCCGCGGACAATCGTGGAGCCAGAGTCGGCTTTGATGGCGTCGAAGTCCTTTTCGTAGTCGGCCTTGAATTTGCACGAGCCGTCGGGGTTCTTGGTGCCCAGGGCGAAACCCATCTTCCCTCGAGTGGCAGCGAGGGCAGGGGCGGCGACCAGCGCCATGGTCCAGGCGAGTGCAGCGCGCATTGTTGTGATTGTGAATGAGAGTGTCGTGGTTTGTTGAGTATTGAGGTCGTAAGGAGCGGAAGGAGCGATGTACGCTGAGCAAGAACGAAAAGAGTGTGATTCCTGGATTGGGGAGAGTGTAGCAAACAGAAGAGATGATGAAATGCGGTCGTGAATACTTGCGTTTGATATTCAGGGCCGATGCTAGCACGCGCGTGTCAAAAGCTAATGACTGCGACCCCTGGCGGAAGGATTTCGGGATTGGCAGGACCGACCTTAGCCAAGCTTCAAGCCACAAGACAAAACTCCGACCTCACCTTCACACTTCCGTCATCTCCTCTTTGATGTTCCGAAACCCCGAGAAGCGGCGCGAGGAGACTGTCGGCTCTGTCGTTATTTCCACCGATGCTAGCTGTCAATGTCCTCGATCAGGCACGTACAGCAGCTGAGCTAGACACTTGTCGCGTCAGACGACCGGAACCAAGGACCATGCCTGGTCCCACAAACGTTTCCTCGCCCGCGGATGATGCACAGTATGCCTGGAGACCAGGAGATCTCCGACCTTTGGAAAGTCATGTATGAAGCAGGTAAATTGTACCTGCATACTGGACTGATGCTTGACGATTGAGACCTCAATCGACGTCCTTTTCAGGAAGCCATAGACAGTTCTCCGAGCCACCCCTCGCTTGGAAGCGTCGGTATTTCGTTCGAACTACCGGGCCGTGTCTCTTGTACGCAGGGCGTATGTTCCTGCATGGACGCTGCATGAATGATTCCGCCCGCCGCAGGAACAAGGATGGAACAAGCTCTTAGTTCTACAAGGGATACTTTACTAGGGACGGGCTTCTGTCGACTGACTTCTCTGACAGGCAGGCCTCTGCATTCAGTTCTCGCATCAAGCTCGAATTATACGACCTGATCGCCAGTATCGATGGAACACGAGATCGGTGGAAGCTACCTCACCGAGTCACCGCTCGTCCTACTCCCAGCAGGAGCTGAATGTGCATAGCCCTGAGAAGACACCTGCCGTCACCTCCCGAAACCTTGGGCGCTCCTTTAAACTTCTGTAAAGCTGGTTCTCGCCTGCTGTCAGGGGCCTAAGACTCCTAAGCTGGCGACTCTGCTAGGATCGTTGTCGATGGTATGTTGGACTCCTCATCGTAAGCGGAGTCGTTCAAAGGTTATAAGAGTCGCTGCCGCCCTCCTCGATCCAAAGCTTTTGGTACTCGCTTCCTCACAATATCTTCAGAACATCGGAAACATCATCTTCAGAGCGGCATTTTGAAGGCACCATCTTCATTACAGCACTTCAGAAGCGCATCTTTAGGACATCATCATCAGCACTCCAAATCACGTCCCGGGATGTTCCCAAAGCATTCGGACTTCGCCGCTATGGCCTTCACTCCACTGGTCTCCGGAGTCATGGTCGGCAAATATGTGGACCGTTGAGCATTTCGCGAGCCTGTTCCGGATGACTGCTTTGTCTTTGTACGTTCCAAATTGCCTGCAACAACCGCTGATGTTATATCATTTGATTTCCAGGGATCCCTACGGCAGTAAAATAGTGGCATGTGCATACCCGCCCAAGAAAGTAACTCTACCGACGACCGATACTGTTGCAGGAGGGAGTGTATCAAATTTTGCCCATCATGCCCGGTCCAAGATGCAAAGCAGGTTGACTCCACCATTGAATTTGAACGGAAGCGGATACCCCCTTTTTCTTTTGTGGAAGAGCAACGAAGGCGGAATGCTGGAACTCGGAGTGATTTATATTGTCTCCTATTGAGGAAAGAGCACGAAGATTGGGGACCACCCCGAGTCCGGGATTGTTCGTCCATTTCATTATGTTATCTTTCATTCCGTCCTTACATTTCATACTCTCTGTCATCTCCCTTTCCTTCGTCTTCTTCGTTCTCATTCATACTTGGCCCCCTGACGACCCGATCTCCTCATCACATTTAGCATGTGACAGCCGCTCGTGATCCTTGGCACCCTCTTCAACTGCCTCATAGATCCGCCTGTACGAGCAACTTCTTCACCTGCAGCTGCCTGTGAATCGGAGCAAGATCACGACTTCCGTCTTAAGCTCGTCACGGATGAAAAGTTCCAAGAACAGGTGAATCTTACCTTTGCACAAGCCTGGCCGTTCAAGCGCACGGCCCTCTTCCGCATTTGCGCAAGCACAAAACACTTTCCACCAACCTTCGTCCACTCTCTTTTGAACATTCCACACCTTCGCCAATTTGGACATTCTCGATCGTCTTGCACCACCTCCACCACTCATCATCACACTTTTTCATTCCCCCTTGAGGCAACCCATCATCGAGATTCAGTTGCGCAAACATGGTACGTTCTCAATCTCATATCGCTTGAAAGCACTTCAGACTGACACATCGGTGCTAGGACTGGGGCTCGACTCTTGCGCCTCGGCGTGCAGGACACGACACTGAAGAAGCTGTCTACCTCCCAACTCAGCACAATGCGGAAGGCGCATTGATGTTCTTGCTCGGCAAGGACTACGGTGAGGATGCGAGCGATGAGTCTCTCATCGGCAAGGCGGCCGTGAAGGTTAGCATAACTCGAGCTTTCCGAAATATCACGACAACAGCTGACAGGCTTAGACTTTGAAGTATCCCGGCGCCAGCAACTCCGTCTACCGTGCCATGATCACCATCGGTAGTCACCGCCGGAGCGCCCTCTTGCGCAAATGGGTGGCCGACTATTCCACCAAGCCCATGACCAAGAAGACGGCCAAGAACCTCAGCTTGTTCAGTTCGCCACGATACAATCCTGGTAAAGGAGAGAAGCATATGCAAGACTCAGTGCGCAGCGATGTGGGCTGGGAAGAGAAGGAATCGACGAAGCCTTTGAGTCAGAAGACTGAGAGCCCATACGCGATGCGTATGCCCATGGGGGACTCAAGAGCTCGCACGGTCGAGAGTACTCCCACGCCGCAGTCACGTCGGGTCAAGTCGTGCGCCTCAGACTCTTTCGTGTTCTTGGAAACGCCGCTTGCTTCTCCAAACGCCGGTGGCAAGTATGGAGAGACTGTGAGCTCGCTGTCGAGCTACGGCGGGTGGGGTCAGCCCCGTAGTGCCATTACTGCTACGCCTGCAGCATCGCCTGTTAACCATCGGAACAATGACGAATCGTATCGCATGCCGAATCTGGTCGCTGCTACACCGGTTTCGCAGCAGAATCACAGCGGCAACAAGGACAACTGGGGCCAACGCTTTGTTGACTACCAGTCCAAATCTCAAGAGGCCGGATCTGGCCTATTAGACAGTGCCAAACGCAGTGATGGGCCGGAAAAGCCGTGGAACGGGCTGCCGTCCGTCACTCAACACTTTGTTCGAGGCCAGGGGTGGACTACATCCAAGAACGGTGTGAAGGTCATTGACGACAAGAACAACCTGGGATGGGATCAATGTTCTTCTCCTGCTAAATCCGAGTCTAAGCAGACTGTGGACCAAAGCAAACTCCAAAACCAAATCGACAGCTTACAGTGGCGCCTGGCAGATATCTCAGACAGTCTACAGCAAGTCCTTAAGTCCCAGGAGGAGCTCAAAGCTTCGGTCGATCAGAACAAGCCTGCTGCAACTGCGCATAACGACTCGCAGCCATGCTCCGCAACCCCGTCGAAATCGCTCTACGATCTACTCGCCATGCCCACGGCGATCGCTCCTCCGCAGACGACCTCTCAACTCGACAATGCCACCCGCGAGTCCATTCATCGAGTCGAGGTCGAGCTGGCCAAATTGTCCGTGAATCTCCGTGGCCAGGCCGCACCAATCACCAACAACAACGACGGCGAAGTCGCTCTGCGCGAAGTCAAGCGCCTCGACGATGTTCTCACTCGTGCAATCGCCACGATCGATGGCCAGGCCTCCCTGATCGAGAATCTCGAGAATCGCCAGACGTCCTTCGCTAATATGGCTCATATGTACGATGACCGAGTTGTCCAGTGCGAGGTGCGTATTGCCGAATGCGAGGATCAGATGGAGCGCTACCCGGGAGATTGGGATACTGGCGAGATGAATGAGCGCATCAACAGTGCTGTGGACTTCGACGAGCAGCTGCTTCAGAAGTTGGACGTTGTCAATGAGCGTCTGGACAAGCTGGAGGATCCGACCGCTTTGAACTCATACGGCTGCGCTCGGGTCCTATGCGAATGCGACGACTGCAATACTGTCGGGCAGGCGGCCGAGGGTCGCAAGATCGAAGACCACCAGAATGGCGCAGGCCCAGATTGGCAGCACAATACATGCTCGAGATGTCCTACAGACACGCACTACACGCGCCACTGTCACATCCCCCCGATGGAGCTCTGCGGCTGGGGATGTGGTTGGGCGGAGCATCTAGGCCAAGGATGCCGCCTTGGACAAGCGCCTTACGGTGTGCCTCCCTCCTGCAGATGCGAGGACTGCGTCTCGGGTCCAGAGAAGGACGCATCGGGATCGTCCAAGACTCGGGAGGACGACGATGGATGGGGTCCTCCCGAGCCTTGCTCTGCGTGCGGCTCCACTTCTCACAACGCGAACGACTGCTGGGGAAATGGGCTGTGTGGTTGGTGTGGCGAGGAGGAACACCAAGGGTGGAAGTGCCGCGAGCGTATCAATTCTGCCTGGTGATTTGACCCATGCAGACAGAGGGCAAATATCCCACCGAGACCTGGGACTTTCGATGTCACAGGCGGCATCATCACGAGCACAAGTTATTGCTCAATTGCGATCACGACCAGACAGACAAAAGTACGCGCAGAAAAGGGGAAAAAGTGATAGTAGTAGACAAGAAGAAGACAGCACCACCTCGTCCTCAACGAGCAGTCGTGAACACTTCTTTTAGACAGACTACATACAGCCCGCAAAAATTCAGATCTTCTCCAACAAAATCCTCGCACCGGCATTGCCTTTTGGTCCACCGACCTTCTTCACCTTCTTCTTCCTAGGCGCGTCCTCAGCCGCATCTCCCATTTCTGCATCATCGCTGACTTCCTTTTTCGACTCGATCTTCTTGCTGCCGTTCTCTGCTGCGTCTTTCAGCTGCTTCTTGCCCGCCTTCAATGCTGACTTGACCTCCTTCTTGACCTTGTCGCTGACTTCCTCGCTCTCCAGTAACGCCACGACCACGAAGCTCGAGTCTGAGCTCGCCCAGTCGACGATGTGCTTCTTGATGACAGGGTACAGCGTCTCGCCGAATCCTAGCCTCGGCTCCGCCATTTTCACAGTCTTTGTCTCAAAGTCGAAGCTGCCACCTGACACGAGTGACTTCAACATGCGACCTGCAGCGGGATCCTGTGCGATGTGGTCGTCTTCTAACGGATTTCCAGCAGCAAGCTCTGCGACGGCAGCCTTCGCCGCCTCTCGATGTTCGCCAGAGCATTCAAACAAAATGTCTGAGATGGGTTGGCAGGCGAAGCTGGATTGTACGAGATTCGCTGCGCGGTCGGCGACAAATTGAAGGAAGGGTCCAGATACGTGGGCGATGAGTTCTTGTCGACGAGCTTCGGGCGCTTTCTTTGATGTGCTCGCGCGAATGACGTGGATCTCGTCCAGCAGTGTCTTCTCTTCGCCCTTGATCAACCACCTCGCGGGGCCCACGACAGGATAGAAGAGAGGCAGGCGAGCGTTGAGGTCGCTGGTCAGAGCTTCCAGACGATCAAACCGCTCAGTCGCATTCTCTAGCTGTAGTCCAAGAAGCTCGCGGAGGATAGCTTGGAGGGCATTGCGGGTGTCGTCGGGTACATCCAGGCCAGCAACGATGACCATTTTTGCGTACTGATCGCAGGCCATGAGCTCGATGTTGTCTTTGAAACACTTGAGGATGATTTTGCGGTCTTTTGCGGAGCCGTACGCCAGATTCAGGCAGACGAGACGACTGCCGTTCTTTGTAAAAGCCAAGTTGCGGAACAGATCTCCGCCACCGCCTTCCTCTTCAGCATCAATGTCGCCCTTCAGAATCTCGAGGAATTCGGAGTGCTCTTCCGTCCCTTGTTCAAGGGCGAGGAAGTATTGCAGCATTGCGTCGTGCAGCATTGTGAACCCCGTCATCTTCTTTTGGATCAAGTTGTTGATCATCTGCTTCAGATATCCCAGTATTGGCTTGCGCTTCTCCGGGTTCGCTTCCAATATCTTTCTCAAGTCTGCGGTACTCTCCTCTTCCGATGGTGTCTCCCCGAATCTCCTCTGGTCTGCTGACTTGCCCTTTCCGAAAAGTGCAAATTCTGTGCCGTACCATTCTCTTAGCATCATGTCCTTTTGCTGCTGCGTCGCGACTTGTCGGTAGATGTCGTCCACGATCCAGCTCGCCTCCGGGTGATTGATCAATCTCTTGACCTGTCCGTAGAATTGTGGAATTATGATGTCCTTATCCTCCCGGTCGCCCTGCATCACCATCTTTGCCACGAGGAATTTTCCATATCTGCTCTCCACCAAATCCCGTCCATCGTTCTTCAGCTCTTTCACAATGCTCTTCAATTGCTCTGCACGTGCATACTTGATCGCACACTGAATGACCCGGACACTGTCGTGCTTGAAGACAAAATCTCGTACTCGGCCGTCAATGATGGAGAAGAGTTCGTCAAGCAGCTCTTTGCGCTCCTCCTTTGGTACGTGTGACTTTCTGCGCAGGCGTTCCCAGAGCTGTTTGGAGCGTTGGATCACGTCTGCATGAGGTTTCGCAGCTCTTCGCTCCTTTGCCAGTTGCCGCTGCTTTGCGTGGGCTTCGGCGGAAGAACCGTCGAGCTTAAAGCCTTTCGCATTGGGATTCCCGTTCGATTTGATCGCCTCTTTCCACTCCGGGTTGATGCCACTGTCTTCGTCGGAGACACCATTGAACTCCTCCTCGTCGTCGTCATCGTCGGCGTTTGCGGCGGCTTCAAGATGTGAAGGCTTTTTGGCGGGCTTTACAATCTTTGCGGTCTTCTCGGGCTTTGCGGATTTGCTGACCTTGGTCGGCTTCGAGTCGGAGGTCTTCTGCTTCTTCTCACTCTTGGCGACACCGGACGGTGCTTCCTTGCGCTTTATTCCGGCCATTTTGGACATTTTGAGAGCAATGGCAGAGAAGATGGGATGTTGATGCGAATAGATCTAAATTTCCAGATCTCCAAGAACTTTTAGGACAGAGAATAAAACCCTGGGATTCGGCGATCGGCAGCTATCATGGTCCGAGCGCCCGGGCGACGTGGATGGACTTCACCTCTTCTATTGTCTCCCTATCAACGTGTCCAAGACTCACCTTCCAATACTGAATCACACCCGTCGCTCCATAATGGAAACGCTGCTATGGCTCACATTGCCGTACCGATGAACACGCTCAAGGTCCATTCCCAACTCGGTGTCAATAGTGCCGCAACAACATAATCCACCTCATGCATTCGATGATTGAGCTCCAGGCAGGCTGGCTTCAAGCAAAATGGTGACTGCGAGGTGAATCTCCATATCTGGACGTCTCAACAGGACTGGGAAGTTGCGTATTGCTCCTGACCGCAGTGGACTCGATGCCGCGGCTCTCATTCATCGCTCAAGGTACATGCAGCTGCCAAATTCGATTAAGCAGAGAGACATACTGTGCTACGGTATGTCTTTTATCAGCACAAACAGTCAAATCATGTACTAAAAAGAGCAAAAGAACGCCTCTAAAGAGACATGAGAAACCTACCTGGCCACGGCGACTGGACACAATCCCCTTCGATATGGGTACGATGATCATGGTACTGTCCCCCGCACGGGTTCTTGTAACCGTTGTGCTAACGAGCACCCGCCCGGTTACGGAAGTGTATGGAAGTCAGTAATTTAGCGGGGTATAAGTACCTGAAAATTAGAGGCGGTGCGTTGAGGTCTTGTATTCGCCAAGGTTGGCCTTTCATGGTGCATCAGGAGAGTCTTCTGATCGCCATATTTCACCGACGAAATGCACAACCGACAACAAGAAGCACCCTGATCTTTGTCTGCAATGCATCAGCTCCCGCGCGTTTGCGTTCCCCGATTGCCAAAGTATGCAAAGCTGCGAAACATTCCGAGATCAATGCATGCGGCGCTAAGCCAGAGCCTGAAAGTAGGTGAATTGGAAAGTCTGAGCACAGACAGTTTCTCTCTTCTGGCTCTGTTTTCTCGCTCTCTTTTCTCGCTCTCTTTTCTCGCTCTCTTTTCTCGCTCCCTCTTCTCGCGAAGACCTTCCGATTCACCACCTCAGAACCTTCGACCAACATCGACGCCGAACCATCAAGCAAGCATACTGGCTACCGGATGGCTATCTCGAATCCCGTCGACATGGACGGCAACTTCAGCGCGACCAGCCAATCTCAGACCAACACCGACACCGCCAACACCACAGTCACTACGCCCTCCGCCTTCCTTCGAGTCCCCGCAGAGATTCGGATCCGCATCTACGAAGAAGCCGTCGTCTCCGGCGTGACCCTCTTCCGCCTCTCCGAACCCGCCCTGATGCTCGTCTCCAAGCAACTCCGCAACGAAGTAGGCGACGTCTTCTACGGCTCCAACATCTTCAAGTTCCACCGCCACTCCTTCTACGAAGGCACGCTCAACGCCCAATCGCTGCGCCAACTCCGCCAGCGAGCCGGCGCCCACACCATTGGAGCCGTCATGGTCGTCCGCGACGTAAGTACTAATTTGCAGAGGTCGTGCAGCAGCCCTAGACTGTTCCACGGGAGTCCAACAGGTCTTGCGCGCTGTATCGAATCCTCATTGCCTGGACTATGGCTAACTTGCGTACTTCGATATGCCCAGGTTTGCTACAATGGACCGTTCGAGATGATGAAACGCATGTGGCTGAGCTTCCGGGTTCAGCTCTCCGAGCACGGGACGATCGAGATCCACACCGACTCGGACTCGGTGCAGAAACTGGTCATCATGGACGGCGCCGTCATCATCAACTACAACCCGACTCGCGAGTTGTGCCTCTGCGGATTGTCCCGTTTGGCGCAGAGCATTACCCCTGGACGTCAGGTAAGTATGGATGTTTACAAAGCGTGCAGTCTCGGACTGTGTCGGGCTCCGCCTCCTCGTTGTCTGATCATGGCTGACACTCAATCTTTGATGGTCCAGGCAGTCCTCGATTTCATGGACCAGTACCTGGCCTACGTCTATACCGATCCGAACGACAAGAACTTGTTTGTTTGCGAGACGTGCCATGCTGGCCGTTCTCGTTGATCATTATTGGGGCTTTGAGTTGTGATGAATGTCCTTGGACGAAAGGCGAGACCCGTCAAAGGGCCATCAAGCTGAAGTGATGCATCGGATGGGAACAGTACGATATGATCACAGCCTACGACCCTCAGAGCACAAAAGATTCGCATTTCTGCCGCTTCTCGTTGATTCTATCTGCCGCTCAGGGTCTCAACGGACTGCCTTGGACGGCGGATGAGATGCGTCAGAGTTTTCTTTGGGCCGGAAAGATGCATCAATTGGAAACATCACGACATGAGAAGGGCCTACACTGCGCTTGGATGCTGGAGAGGCACAAAGAGTTTGGTATCTTGCTTAGACTGTTGCTTTTTTGGCGTTCTAGGGCGCTATACTACAGACTCACTTCATAACTCATGTGGACCTCATCACGATCATTAGCACAAAACTCATACAGCTCATGCAAGAAATCAATCATGCTTCAGCATATTCGATGATGTGGCGGCCGCCACGGCACACCAAGAACCTCAAAAATGCGCTTCTCGTCTTTTCCTTCAGCCAAGGTCCCCTCCGTGATCTTGACCCTTTTTGATCCTCGCATCGTATCCTTATACAAGCCTCTCTGATTCAACCGCATGCCCTTCGTGCTGGCGAGTAATCTCATCGACCGATTGAAGATGTCATTTCCCGTGAAGTAGATCAGAGCCGCACCAAGCTCATCAGAAGGCACGAGAAGCAGATCGATTCGACGCCAGATTGTTGCGCCGGGAAGACACGATGCGCCGTGCCATTTGCTTCCGTCGTCTTTGTCTGTTGCAGCGAGGCTAGCGACGAGGAAATTTGTGGCCTCGAGTTGAGGGATCAATTGTTCTAGCACAACCGCGCGGAGATGTGTGCTGTCCGTGTTCGGGCGAGTAATTATGCAGTCGATGTCGCCCGAGTCTTTCGCACCACGTCGATACGAACCTCCAATGATGACCTCAAATGTCGGATCGATTTTGTGCAAAGCTTTGAGCACCATCTCGCCATGTTGCGCTACCTCAGCCCGGGGAATGCGAGTCTGGAAATCCTCGTAGTGTTCCAGCCCGATCCGTTGATTTGTGGTCAAGTCGGGATTCTTGCTCAGCTCGTCGAGTGTAGTATATCCTTGGTCAACCCACTTTGTTGCAACCACCCGGCCAGCACCATAAACGCCCATAAAAGTCTGCAGGATAGCGTCAGATGGCTCAGCCAAAGCATTGTCCAGACGACGAAGCCTATTCGTGACGGCAATCTCTTCGATCTTCGCAGCAAGACGCTCGCCGACCTTGGGTAATTTCAGTGCCTCCTCCTTCGTCATGACTTTCGTCGGATGCTTCCGCAGTACTGATATGGCTTGTCTGTACGCACGCGAGCGCCACTCATCTCTTGTATCGGTGTAATACTTGACCATCTGCTCCAGGATCTCGATGGTCGCGAGGTTAGGCGAACCTTTCTTTTCGCCCGTGTTTTTCTGCATGCACTGGAACTTGTCTTGGTACCGTTGATACTTGGTCTTTCTCTGATTGAGCAGCTTCAATCCCGAGGACTCTTCCGCTGGTACTTCCGCTTCCGCTTCGTCATGGTCGTCGCCAGACGTGGTGCCGTCAATGCTATCGCGGCGACTGTCGGCGTCTTCTTCCTCATCGAGGGAAACATGAGCAAGTGCCTTGGCGGTCGCAATCGCTTTGTCGAACTCTTCACTGCTAGATATCGTAGTTTTCGACACGGTGGGACCCTCTGCTGCATCAACTTGAGGCAAAGTGACGGGCGAAGTGGTGCCGGCGATGTGCTCTCTTTGATATGGCGTTGCTTGCGATTTCCGCTTCGAAGCTCGAGCAGGCGGCTTCAACTCTGGTGATTTGTGCTGTGATTGAGGTACGACGGCAGGTACTTCTTGCTTCGCCGGTGCAGGTTCGACGCCTTTGACTGCAAACTGTGGCCATGTGGGATCGAGCAGAGTGAGATGTGCAACACAATCTGCTGGGTAGTCCTCGTTGACCAATATGACGTTTGACGGAACCTTATCGATCCGTAGAAATTTGAGAAACTGTTCCAATGTAAATGCTTGATCCATAATCACATGGGTAACGCTGTCATTGTCCCACTCTTCGATTCTTGTTGCTCCAAACTGGCGAGCTTTGGTAATGCGCATGCGACGAGCAGGATTTGCTTCGGTGTTTGGGAAGAAGTAAAAGTTCAAGTCCTTGAAGACTTGCTGCTCCTCTGGAACCATCTTGACGGCATCTCGCTTTCGCTTACCGGTTGCCTTGAACGACGAAGCAGCGAGCTCCTTTGGGATGGAAGCGAGACCGGTCATGTCAGATTTGGCCTTCTGCAGGGTCGCCGCTTTGACCTTCAGCAAAGGTGGTGGAGCAAGTGGTGGTAGATCTGGATTCGTTGATGACGGCGGCTGCAATGCATTCAGAAGGCTGTGGCTATTGTCTGAGACCGAACGAGGGAGCGATCGAGTCGCGGCTGGTATCGCTGGTGGCATTGCCTTTCTCATCGCTGCTTCGGACGCCAGTCGTCCAAGATCCGGCTCATCGTCGCTGTTGTCAGATATGCCGTCAAGTCCATCATATAGCTCTTTTTTTCGCAGTTCTTTCAACGATGCCATGCTGACTGCAGTGACGGGAATATCTCAATCATTGACGTGTAAGGAAGGAGTCGGCGAGAAGCTGAGCGGAAGAAGCCTAGCGGTCGTAATCGCCGACTGACCAGGCAACAATGTGTCACAAGCGAGATTTCTCATGATTGCATGTGAAGGTGAAGTAAGGGTAGGCGCAAGTCAGACTTGAAGTAATGTGGCTGATATGTTGAGAATTCTAGGGGGTTATGATGGCTAAATGCTCGGAAGTGCTTGCCGAAATTGAAATCGCGCTCAATTCACGAACATCAATTGCCGAGTCCAAACTCCAACTTCACTTCACATACTTCCGAGCGGACGAAATGTATGGCGAACAGGGTAACAAGCTCGTGGTCGATGCAAAGCGCATCCAGAACCTGCCACATCTACCACCGTACGCTACGACGACAATCCGTGCGGTGACAAAAGAAGTCCGCGAGCTGGACCGCGACGCGACCGCGCTTCTGGCTCCATACAAACTCGGAAGCACCCAAGAAAGCAATGGATCTCAGCCTCAATCATCGTTCAATCCAGCAGACGACCCAGCTTTGGCCTGCACACTCCTGGTCAACCACCTCTCCACCCGCAGGAACAAGCGATGCCTAATGGCATACCACAAAACCCGCACGGACAAGCTGGAAGCCATGTGCTGGGAAGGTGTCGATGTCTCTGATTTGCAGCAAGCTTCCGCCTCGACTACCGCTGGTGGACAGAGTGGACCGACGAGCAGTCTGAGCGCAGAGGAAGAACAGTACGTTCATCAGTACAGCGACCTTCTCGCTGCGTACAAGGGCCAGTGGACTGATATTGATCTGACTGGAAGTCTGGAGCCTCCCAAGGACATCTTCATCGATGTACGGGTGCTGAAGGATGCGGGCGAAATTCAGACGGAGTATGGGTCGATCACTTTGACGAAGAACAGCCAGTTCTATGTTCGTCAAGCTGATGTCGAGCGGCTCATTCACCAAGGCTATCTGCAACGGCTGAGCTGAAGATGAGACGTGCTGAGCGAGATAGAATTACAATTTTCGGACTGGTATGGCCAACGGAAAGACATCCGACTGCAATTTGCGCACGAAGGGACAGTTGTCCAGAACGGGAGGTCTGAATGCCATCTAGGAATTGCTCAGTCTCCGCCCGGCTTGCGCCAGACTGAACGACGTCGTGGTAGCGCTCGTCTGTAGCGAGGATCTATGACCTGTCCCTGGAATTGCTCCGCCATTTGTTCAAACAACAAATCCGTAATCGCTCCGCACGCTAGTGGCGTGCGATGGACAAAGGTCAAGCGTGCACTTCGTCGACGCAGCCTTGCTGTGTGCTCGCAAAGAGACGACGGGCACTCGGGTGGACAGCCGTGGATGGTCACAAGACACTCACACTTCTCGAAGTCGAGGTGCCTTGTTGAAAAAGGGAGGCTTTGGTGATGAAACAATTGGCATGGTTGCATGTACGTCCATGTTAGGAGTCGAAGTTGTGCAGCAGCAGAGTCAACGTTAGGACAGCAGTCGCGGCGCATCTCGCCATGAGCGATGGCAAGATCAACAACTCGCTCTCCTGGCTCGGTAGACAAGCTCGCTCGAAGGCCCACTCGAGACATTCCGCCGTTGATCAGTGACAACCCCGATCTCCTCCGCACTCGCGCCACTGCTCTCCTCCTCCGTCCGACATGCTTTGGTATCTCCATTGAAGTACCTTCCCTCGGCCACATGCAAGTCTCTCATCATGGCTTCAAAGTACTTCTCCTCAGCAACTTGCCTTTCCCTTGCCGTGGGGAGAAGAAGCCAAGCCTCAGCGCAAGGATCGCAGACGGCGGTGGAGTGTTTTGTTCGCACCATGTGCGGCAGGCAATTGCCTGGGATCGGGCATAGTTCGACCAGGTAGGCGCGCTCGGCGGTACAGCTGTAGGTGAGGAGTTCGTAGAAGCACATTGTATGATGTATGATTGATGCTGATTGATGTATGTTGTATCGGGTGCGGTTTGAGTGAGAACTCGGTCCGGGTTTGGGAAGAGGTGGAGAGAAGACGAAATGGCTAGAATATCAGTGTATACTGCTATGTTCTTGATTTGCCGCGACGGCTGAGGCAATTGGGAGTGACTGCATCGTGTGACGTTCAACATGTAATTGATAGTGAGCTCGGAGGACTGGCCTTTTGTCCGCCTGAGCTGCTGCTATGACCTGCTGTCCGCCATCTCGTGATGCACCCAGAATTTGCAAAGGCCGCAGTTCTCAGTCATCGCAGACCACAAACTGCTCTGGCTGTGAACAGCTCTGCTCATCCATCATCCTTCTTTCAACACCCTCGCTAATGCCATTCCTTTTCCTGCTAATGCTTATCGTTCAATCATCATCTCACCAGACATTCCTCAAACCCTCCCCGCACGGCCAGCCTGGATGATCTCTCCAGTATGAGGATCTGTTGCCCGCAACACCGGCCAGCCCGCTGTACTCGCCTTCGCCAACGTAAGCTCCAACTTCGTGCCCATGATTTTGAACTTGCTCTCCTTCGAATCGATCGGACCAAACAGTAGCATCGTCGTCTGGTATCGCTTCTTATCGCTCGTCACCAGATCCAATTCCACCGCCTTGCCATCCTCCGAGAATTCCACTTTTGACCGCTCCTTGTCGATCATTTTCAAGTATAGAGACGCAATGACTGTTGTGGCTGTTTGGTAAAAGTCGTTCCGGACCTCATTCACCAGCTCCTCCGCGTCTGCGTCCCTCTTTTTGCCCACGAAGAGATGCCGTGACTTGGACTTGCAGCCTTGAATCTTCATAAACTCGTCAAACTCCAGCACGCGTCTCTTGCAACATGTCCATCCTTTGCTGCCCTCGTGGAAGATAGCTTGTCCGGGGTGATGTACGCATTCCTCCTCGTCTCGATTTTGTCCTGATTTGTATTGAACTCCACATCCTTTCCTCTTGCAGCTGGCGTTGTCGCGAATAGAAAGTGAAGGGTCATCGTCCTCTTCCTCAGGTGGTGCAGGGCTTGCGGCGGGTTGTGGTGTTGAAGCTGCAACGGGTGCTCGGGCTACGGGTGGAGGGAGAGTGTCCTTCTTCTCTTGCTGTGCTTTGATCTTTGCTTCGACTTCTTCGTTGTTGGGCTTCGGTTCTTCGGCGGGTGTGTCGTCTACAGTGGTATGCTTTCCAGTCGTGCAGGGAGAGATTGTCATAAACTCGTCAAACGTGAGGACCCGCGGTTTGCAGCACTTCCATCCTGGTTGGAGATTAGCGACCAGGCAGTAGTTAGTTGGTAGAATGCTTCTTCTTACCCTTCTGACCCTCGTGAAAGACAGGTGGGCTTCGAAAATATCAGTACTTCATGCTATTGCTCATTGAAGCTCATCAAGGTGGACCAAACGTACCCCGGGTGATAGACGCACGCGTCTTCTGGGTCACTGAAGAGCTTTTCACAGCCTTTGTGCACACACTTTTGGGCCATCTTCGCAATGGACGATCGATTGTTGTCTCTCGATGAGTACGGATTTGTAGAATGGGCAAAATCTGTCCAGCGTGTCGGGAGTGTTTGTTCAAGTTTCTGTGGAGCTTCTAGAAAGATTGGCATCTGATACAAAATTTCGCCAAGGATCATGACGATGGGCGAGGGGTGAATTCCTTTGGAGGTAGGAGGAGCGAGTGGACAGTGGACTACCTATCCAAACAATCAGATACCTTAGTCACCTTTCTGGTCATACCATCATGAGGCCATCTACGAAGATGTTGCAGCATAGTCTGCGATTGACGCTGTTCACACACGATACATGCTCGCTCTGCGTGGACGCCCAAGCCGTGATGAGCAAAGTCTGGGATCGAAGACGTTTCGAATATACTGAAGTCAACATCAAAGCACCGGATCAAACCAAGTGGAGGCATCTATATGAGTTTGACATACCTGTGGTAGGTCGTTGTATCACAGAGTAAATGTCTCGACGTTGACAGACTTCAGGTCCATATCGATCGAACAGCGACGCTTGCGTCAACACATGGACAAACTACAGCAGCGGCAGCCAAGCTCAAGCATCGCTTCAATGAAGCGGAGCTCGAAAAGGCCATGGATGAAGTCGAGAAGGCATGAGGATCAACATGCTAGGTCACCCTGCAGAAGAAGCTCTCATCAGCGGGGCAAGACTCCGGTTCTCAACCTACCGAAGACCGAAACCCCTCAGACGACACTCAACTACTACATGAGTGACTAGTCAGTCAGGGCTTGACTGTCCTGATGAAATACATCAACGACTTGATCATCTTCATTTTGCTTCTGCCAGTCAGAAAAGTCGATTGACTTCCCAAGATAAGCTCAAGCACAATCGACCAACACCCATCCGCCACAATGCAAGCAGCAAACCGTCTCCAAAAGGCCCTCAAATCCGGCAAGCCAACATTCGGCGGCTGGCAAGTACGCAGACATCCGACTCATCCCCGGTCTCTCGCGAAAACAAGAAATTTAACCGACCTCGCAGATGCTCCCGGGCGCCAATATCAGCCGCGCCATAGCCCGCACCCCCAACCTCGACTGGATCTGCGTCGACTGCGAACACGGCAACATTTCCGACGCCGAAATGCATGACAGCGTCGCCGCCATCGCGGCCTGCGGTGTGAGTCCCGTAGTCCGCGTCGCCGATGGCCAGCACTGGATGATCAAACGGGCGCTCGACGCTGGTGCTCACGGGATCGTTGTGCCGCTGTTGCAGACGGTCGAGGATGCGAGGAGTGTGGTCAAGTACAGCAAGTTTCCACCGGTGGGGAATAGAGGTCTTGGGTCGCCATTCGCGATGGAGAAGTTCGTAGAGCAAGGTGTGAATGTGAAGGAGCTGTCGCTGTTGGAGTACTATCGGGAAGCGAACGACGCAATTGTCGTGATGGTGCAGATCGAGACGGCGACGGCGTTGGAGCAGATTCAGCAGATTGCGGAGACGTCGGGTGTCGATGTCTGCTTTATCGGGCCCGTTGACTTGGGAAACAGTATCGGTCATCCGGCGGTCAATATCGGAGAGTATCCCCCTGAGCTGCATGCAGCCATTGAGAGGGTGCATGAGTCGACGCAGAAGGCGGGGAAGTGGACGGCTATGTTCACGGGTGGTGGGAAGGATGCGCAGAAGTATGCGGCGAAGGGCTTCAATATGATCAACATAATGACTGACGTCGGGGCGATCAAGAAAGGGTTTGGGGAGGCGGTCAGTGAGGCGATGAAGTAATGTTGCTCAAGCATGGTCACGTCCATCATGGTCGAGCTTATACTGTGGTGGAAGCTGCCTGATTCTTGCAGCAATGCATTTCTGCACTCAGCGAGTGTGCCGACACTGTTAATCCTTCGTCTCCGTCATTTGGTTCTCCAGGCCGTCTGCTGCCCCGGATGCGAATCTTTGGGCTCTACGTCCATTGGATCGCAGCGCACACAGTCCTTCAGATGCTTCCGTGTGGTCTCGTCACGTTCCTCTCGAAAGCTCGTCCCAGAAGCCAGAATCCAGGACGCCGGCTCCGAAAGAATCTAAAAGATCGAAGCCAGTTTTCGCCGCTCGTTGCGCGGCATCCGCACCACTGGAATTACGCTCCTGGTTGCTGAGGCGGCCCTTGGTAGCTTGACAAATATCGTACAGGCGGCGCTGTAAAGCCTCGCTCCGCAGGACCAACGGGTCGTCAGCTGGCGTGGAAGCCATGAGGCCGTAGATGGAGTCGAGTATAGCATCAGGCTGGAGCATGGAAGACACTGCGCCTGCTTCCCACCCGGCTGTCTGTGACGGCTTCGAGACGTGTGCCATGACGACTAGGATCCCGAGGAAGTCCGCCCATGCGACGACGCCCATTTGGTGCAGAGTCGATGGTGGTCGTGCTAGCAGCTCGTCGAGATATTCTTTCACAGCGCAGGCGATTTCGATGAGCACCGACGAGTCGTTGTTGTCACCATGTCGTAGACGTTGCTGGTGGATGCGAATGGTAGCTGATGCGAAAGCGAGCGTGCCATTGAGCGTAGGGTGATCTCGCTTAAGTGCATCGAGTCGATGGAGAGCGGACTTCGCTGATAGATGGACAAAGGGCTTTGCGGCGGACTGATAGTCGTGATGTCTCAGTGTATCCTCCAGATTGTCCATGGCGTGTGTGAGCTTGAGCACTCCGAGGAAGGTGCGGTCTGTAGGCAGAGTACCGAAACGAGCCACATTCTCCGCTGAGCTGCGCAAGTTGTTGGTCCATTGCAGTGGATTGGGCTTACCGAACTTTGCAGACATTTCGCAGCATAGATGGTAGGCTCCAACCATAGCCCGATCTGTCTCCAAAGCATTTCCCGCTGCGGCAAAATTGTAGGAACGATACAGGCCAAGGTCAGTGGCCATGCCAGCAAGAAGGCATAGCTTCTGGTAGACCTGGTGCTGTGGTAGGTAGTGGTGATGCCATGTGAGGAACACCAGAAGCCCCGCGAAGGTATCCAGGCTACGATCGTCCGTCAGAATTGATTTGGACGCAAGAGCGTAGAGAAAGGCCTGGCTGAGCTGGTCCTGAATGTCTGGCCGCGATGCTACGATCTTGTTAGCAGCTTCACTTCAACTCTTCCACGCCAGCCGTACCAGATGCCACAGTACAGACTGCAAGAATCAACATTGGTCGACATGCGACCTTTGTGAGGACGTCTGCATTCGGTGCGATCTCCACGAAGGGAAAATGAGATGTGAGTTGCCGGAATTTGGTGAACGAATTTGAGACAAAATTGTAGTCGATACAATTGAGTAGCTCCTCGCACACCTTCTTAAGCCATTAGCATCGACATTACCATCGGGCAGGTTGGGCTTTGGAAGCTCACCGTAGAATTGCCCAGCCCGCGTGAAAAAAGTGATACGAACGATCTGCTGTCGGTGTGAGAGATATCGTGTCGGGCGAGCAAGATGTTCTCGTCGGGCTGTCACCGCAATCAGTATCGTAACGCTTGTAGCGATCAGGAATCGCATACCTTTTGAACAGTCGGAGGGTCGAATCTCGGTGGTGGGCCAGCAGGAGTCGCTGGAAAAGTTCGAATTGTAGGTCCGTCCGCTTCCATGATGCCGCTCTGAGTTCTCCGTTTCCGTGGTTTCGGCATCGAAGGGACACATTCTCGACCCATGCGATGGCATCTGGACAATCGTGTTAGCCGTGATAAAGTGATCGGAAGTCTGATGGGGGTGAAGTGTGTTCTTTGCTTACCTCTCGCAGATACCGTTCGCTTGTTGAATACACTGTCGTTACCAGTCAGAAGAAGTACAAATACTCAGTCCCTCAGTATGTCTCTTTACCTTCATCTTTAATTGGGCACAATGTTGACAAGCCGAATTGCGAGGCTGTCGTTTCCTCTTCAAATCTTCACTCTGCGATATTTGAAGCGCTGGAGCCGTGGACATTGGAGTCGCCGCCATGGCCGGACTGTGTCCAACCGCGGGATCCATGGTCAAGAGTAACCAGCGAAATATAAAATGTCTTCGTGATCGGTAGAGCGACCGGATATTGGGGTGCCGCGAATTCCGTCCGAGATCCGGTTAATGGTCATGAGGCATTGGCGAGGCAGATTTGCTGGCGGGCAGCGTTACCGGCATACCTTGAGTCTATTGTCATTCACTGCCTCGATTGCAGGTGAGTTGAAAGTGTTCAAGATTTCGCGTGTGTCGTTGTTCTCGTGTTGATGGTTTCCGACCGGCGATGAAGTAGAGCTTTATCCGGAGAACCGGCCACTTTTACCGACGAGGGGTATACGAATGTGAAATCCGAATAGGCTGCCCGCAATCCCTCGACTCGAGGACTAATTTGAATAGATTCAAGCACCAATTTAAATAGATTCGAGCACGACATTAGATAAGAGTATTAAAACCGACAATCCCACAGGTTTTGCGCGACCCCTTGCTCCTCCCTCGACCTCACCGTGAACGTATTCGCCCTTTGATGCAGGCGACAGTGAAGGCGATCTGAAGGCGAGCGTTACAAGGACTGGTTTGGGGAAAAGGGGATTAATCATACAGAGGATGGAGAAGCAGACCGTCAAAGCTGAACCTTGTTCCATTCATTTGGCTATAGGTCAACATCGAAAGCAACATAGGAAATTCACAGCACGCATTGTGCGCCTGTAAGTGGGGGGATATCATTCTGAGCGTCGTGTAGCCATCGAGTCTTCAGTCGCTTCCTTCGTAAATCGTACCAAACTCCAACCCAGAACCATCAATCATCTCCGCACGGAGTCGAGCTCCGCCATGAATTTGTAAATACCTTCAAAGCCCTGGTACTCCAATGGAGTGTCTCGATCGGAGCCGTACGAGCTTCCAGATCCGACAGAATGGTAGCCCGAATTCGAAGATTGCCATGGGTTCTCCTCCTCAGCCAGGACATCTACATAGCCACCTTCCGATTGAGTGGAGTAGTGTTCACTTCGAGAATCGGAGAGCATATCGTCCAGGCTGATCACATGTCGCTGGCGAGCCATCAATTCGTTGTGCTTCTCGTAGAAGAAGTCTGCGCCATCCGACTCCTCGTATAGAGAGCTGTCACTCGGGGCGAAGGGAAAGAGTAGCGCGACTTCTGTTCCAGCAAATGCATCGAATGCTTCATCTTGGACAACGACACCGCGTTGAACACCAAGCTCTTCGCACAGACGCTCAACAGAGCCTGCGTCGCAGCCAGGGAAGTGTACACGCAGATTACAGCCCTCGTAGGTGAGAGGCAAGTCGCCAAGAGCTGACAAGCGTTTGAGATCATTCAAAACTGCCGCAAGATCTTTCAGTGCCCGCGAGAAGTCCACAGAGAGAATGTTGAGTAGACCGTCAGTGTTGAGGTGGCTCGACTCGTCCGCAGCGCTGTTGAAGGAGTAGCCAGTAACAGTGCTCAATGGAGTCAAGGCAGTGATGGTAGGGTTGACTTGGAATTCGATCCAAGATCCAGGCGTAGCCTTGGGTAGAGAGCGCATTCTGCGACCAGTCTCTTCCTGAAGGGCAGTTACAGCCTTGAAGCGCTTATCACCATGGTTGGAGATGCCATCGAATTGTGCCTTTTGTCCGGAAACGAAGAATGCTCTCACGGCTTGCGATACGTTCTGAACGACTTGTGCCTGGCTAGCTGGGGAGTGCGAGAAGAACCTGGCGCCACCAACACGGCCACTGCCTCCGAGGGCATATCCTCCAGCTGTTCTTCCAAGCGCTCCACCTGTCAAATTCGGTCTCAAAGTTGATGCGAATGGTGCACGTCCAGAAGACTGCTGAATGACATAGCTGGTCCTTGACGTCGGGAAGGAAGCTCGGTCGTACTTTGCGCCGGATCGTGTCGCTGAGGATGTGAAGTTACGGATTGAGGTGTCGACAGATTTGCGAGCAGTCGAGTACCATCGAGACTGAGTCTGGCGGATCTTGGCAAGTGGGTGTCGAGGATGCTTGGGAGTGTTACGGACGAGGATGGGTTCGAGTTGGGCGGCTCGTTGCTGCTGGCCGGCGAGCTGGTTCTCGAGTGCCTGAGACGCCCTTGCTAAAGCGGCTTTCAGGTTTTTGGCGTGCCTGGCGAGCAGGCTATGCCACTGCATCATGCCTGGTATAGGCGGCATGATGCGAGATGTGTTGGTATGGTAGGTGTTGTTGTCGTGGAATCAAAAGAGTGACGGAGTGCGGAGAAGGGTCATGCATGCAGGTTCAGTGGCGACGGGATCGGGACGGCTAGACAACCTTATCCAGCTATCTGCAAGGTTCCTTGGCATCAAAAGATCTCAGAACTTCAAGCACATGTCATTGGAGGCAAGAAACATACATCATCGTCCATCGCTGAAGGCAACTCATACTCGACCGGAAAGATGACCTCCCTTAAGCGGTCGCATGCAGCGACAACGGACACGACAACGCTGAGCTCCAAGACATATCTGCGGACGCTCAAGTCTGGAAAAGTGCAAAAGATCGTCCGCGAGCTATACCTTCGACAAGATATTCCATGTTCATCACAGCTGTGTGAAGCATGCATAGGTCTCGCACCGGCAGGCTTCGATGGCAAGACCGAGCCAACAGTACTGTCTGCTACGCCAGCTGGAACGAAACAGTACCCCCAGGGACATTACCTCATCCCGGACACGAATGCACTTCTCTCGGCGATGGATCTGTTCGAAGCGGAAGGCGTTCTACAGGATGTTGTCGTGCTTCAAACAGTGCTTGAAGAAGTCAAAAACCGATCACTGCCACTTTACCATCGTTTGATTGCTTTGACGAAGAACGATGGCAAACGCTTCTACGTCTTCTTCAACGACTTCAGACTGGAGACATACATCCAACGGGACGTCGGAGAGTCAATCAATGATCGAAATGACCGCGCTGTTCGGAAGGCGTGCTCGTGGTATGCTACGCATCTTGCGGAAGCAGTCAAGGCTCGTCAAAGCTCTCGCTGTCCAGCGATAGTCATGCTCACAGATGACAAAGCAAATATCCAGAAGTCACGAGCTGAAGGGATCGTTGCTTCCACTCTTCACGACTATGTGTCGGGACTGCCAGAGGCTGATAAGCTGCTGGACATGGTGGCGTCAAGTCGGGATCAACGAGCAACTCGAGATGAGCGGGCCAAGTCGATATACCCGGACTACATGTCAATGTCGGCCATGATTACTGGAGTCAAAGCTGGCACCCTCCATCAGGGCATCTTCAATGTCTCTCCATACAACTATTTGGAAGGCTCGGCACACGTACCTGCTTTCGATCGCCCACTCATAATTCAAGGCCGCGAGAACAGCAACCGTGCAGTGTCTGGAGATATCGTGGTGCTTGAGATGCTGCCGAAAAGCCAGTGGAAGGCGCCATCAAGTAAGGTCATCGAGGAAGATGATCTCACGAAGAATGACAATGCCGAGAACGAGGATGATTCTAATGAAGCACTGACAACGGAGAAGGAGCGCAAGGCTCTGCAAGAAGAGGCAAAGCGTGCACATGGCAAGGTCAATGAGGGCAAACCTCAACCGACAGCCAAAGTCGTCGGCATCATCAAGCGCAACTGGCGTCAGTATGTCGGACACATCGACAAGGACTCCGTCAAATCTGGTGCCAAGCAGAGTAGGTCGCAGCAGACTGTATTCCTCGTTCCCATGGACAAACGCATCCCCAAGATCAGAGTTCGGACACGACAGGCTGGCGAGCTCCTTGGCAAGCGCGTGTTGGTCACGATCGACTCGTGGGATCGTGAATCGCGCTATCCTGTTGGCCATTTCATCCGCAGTCTGGGTGAGCTGGAGACAAAGGGTGCCGAGACGGAAGCTCTTCTTTTGGAGTGGGACGTGCAATATCGTCCCTTTCCAAAGACTGTCCTGGACTGCCTACCAGCGGAAGGTCATGACTGGAAGGTGCCGGTCGACAAAGCAGACCCAGGCTGGAAGGGTCGTCAAGACTTGAGAGATCTTCTCGTCTGCTCCATCGACCCCCCAGGCTGTGTGGATATTGACGATGCGCTGCATGCTATAAAGCTACCGAACGGGAACTTCCAAGTCGGTGTGCACATCGCTGATGTCTCACACTTCGTAAAGCCAAACAACGCCATGGACAAGGAGGCATCACTTCGCGGTACCACGGTATACCTCGTAGACAAGCGAATCGACATGCTGCCGATGCTACTCGGTACCGACCTCTGCTCATTGAAGCCCTACGTCGAGCGTTACGCCTTCAGTGTCCTTTGGGAAGTCGACGAGAACGCCGACATCATCAACTCAACCTTCACCAAAAGCGTCATCCGCTCCCGCGAAGCATTCTCCTACGAACGCGCTCAACTCCGCATTGACGACGTCTCGCAGCAAGACGAATTGACCCAAGGCATGCGCTACCTCATGATGCTCTCCAAGAAACTCCGAGCCAAACGCATGGCCGCCGGAGCCCTCAACCTCGCCAGCCCGGAAGTCCGCATCGAAACCGAAAGCGAAACCTCCGACCCCGTCGATGTCAAGACCAAACAACTCCTCGACACCAACCAACTCGTCGAGGAATTCATGCTGCTCGCCAACATCTCCGTCGCCGGCAAGAACTACGAAGCATTCCCTCAAACGGCCCTTCTCCGCCGCCACGGCGCCCCACCCAAAACCAATTTCGAAGAACTCAGCAACCAACTCAAAGTCAAAAAGAACCTCGAAATCCGCACCGACTCCTCCAAGGCTCTAGCGGATAGTCTGGATACCTGCGTCGACCCTCAGAATCCCTTCTTCAACACCCTCGTCCGCATCCTCGCGACGCGCTGCATGATGTCCGCCGAGTACTTCTGCTCTGGCACACAGGCATATCCCGAATTCCGCCACTACGGTCTTGCATCAGAGATCTACACGCACTTTACATCACCGATCCGACGGTACGCGGACTTGGAAGCCCATCGTCAACTCGCTGCCGCGATCGACTATGAAGCTCTTGACCCGAGTTTACAATCGAAGAGCAAACTCGAAGCCGTGTGCAAGAATATCAACGTCCGGCATCGCAACGCGCAGATGGCGGGTCGCGCGAGTGTAGAGTATTACGTCGGACAAGCGCTCAAGGGACGGGTGTTGGAGGAAGACGGCTTCGTGATGCGAATTTTCAGTAATGGGTTCGTGGTGTTCGTGCCGCGATTTGGGATTGAGGGCCTCATTCGATTGAAAGACATGGTGGGCGCGAATGGCAAGGAGCCGGAGAGTGAGTTTGATGCGGAGAATTATTCGTTGGAGATTCAGGTTGCGGAGAAGGGGAAGCGGACTGTTGAGTTGTTTCAAAAGGTACAGGTGAGGATTAGTGATGAGGCGGAGGAGAGTACGGGGAAGAGGAAGATTAAGCTGCAGTTGGCTTGAGAAAAGGGAAATGCAGCGGGACGGCAGGCAGAGATGTGAGGTGGATGGAGGCACGTCGGGTTGGATGGATGGATGTGAAGTGTGGAGGGTCGTGATGTGCTGGGAAGCAATATTGCCAGCTGCCCAATCGGTGTCCCGTGCAGCACATTTTGACACGTCAGACACCCTCGCAGCTTCACAAACTTTGTGTAGGTCAGGCGTGTGGAAGGCTTATATAGACCAGCTCCTGTCTTAAGAAGCAGTCTTGTTCGCTATCCTCTTTTCTTTTTTTTCTCTGTCAGTGTCCACTCAATTTCACCGTCATGTCGTGCAAGATTCAAGAAAGTTTGACTCCAGGATCGACGACTCGAAGACCGACACATCCATTTCACCGATCGCAACCAAGCCATTTGGAACAAGAAAAAACCCCGATGACCTGCCAAAGAATTGTTTGATATCATGCTCGTATACCGCTAAACACCCGCAAAAGCAACGCATCGCAACTGCATCGCATTCGCGCCGGCTCCTTGAAGAAAGACGTCTCGCAGGACAACCAGACTCACTGCAGAAGCAAATGACAATGCCGAAATAAAGCTCCAGCTGCCCTTGCCTCGCCACCCACCTCCTCTTCCACGGACGACAGCGCGGATAAGGGGAAAGAATGAACAATGCTAGGACTCCATCAAAACGGAAACAGAAGCATTCGGAGAGCAAGAAGAATGGTAGGAAAACCAGGCGGGAAAGCGAAAGAAGCAAGAAAGCGCGGCGAAAAAATTCATCTGGGTATCGTCACCTCGGCCCTTAACATGTCCCATGCGCTATGCTAGTAATGCCATCCGATTCGGTCGAGAGTCCAGGAGTCATCATCCGGAAGAATCGAGAATTCGAGGTCGACCGATTGGTGGGGAGAAGAATGGTAAAAGGTGAGTGTTTCGTGCAGCACGCATCGATGTCGTGCTAGAGATGTGATGCTCGAAGTGTATGCTTTGCGAGACTGTCGCATGGATGATGAAGAATGGCGGCTGGGACGATGTGTGATGGCGGCCAAACTCCTTGCAAATGCAAATGCGAATCGAGGGAATAGATGGGTGAGGTATGCTGAGGGTCGGGCGGGCGAGCCACTGAGAAGCTGGCCACAAAGCGCGATTTATGTTACCACCGGTTGCGCGGTGGTATGATGGTCCGTCAGGGAGGACGCAGATGGCCATCGATGCAAGAGGTAAGGTCTCTTCTCATGCTGATGTCAAGATCACTGGTATCCGTAATTCTGCGGCAGGTTGCTACTGCCAGGAGTGGTCCAGCCTTGCATGCCAGGCTGTTGGCCAGCACCTGACTGAGGTCCCATGGTGAATTGATTCGGATTGGGCTGATACATGCTGCGCGCCATACCAGTGTAGGCTGGGTTGCTCATCTGGTTCATCTGAGGATAACCCATACCTGGTTGCGGCATTTGTGGCGGCGGCATCGGAGAGTGATGTTGTTGCTGCTGATTGTATGCAGAGATGTGAGACTGCGAGAGCGGCGATGGCTGAGGCTGTGGAGGTGGCCACATCTGATTCTGAGAGTAGCCACCATATGAGGGAGTCTGACGATGAGCAGACCCAGGCATGTTCATTGGTGGCGAGCCATGCTGCATTTGGTTCGGCGGAAGGCCGCGATGCATGGACTGCACAGGCGAAGTCATACTTGGCTGCTGCCCTCCATAAGTCGAGTAATTTTGCGACATCATCTGAGAGGCAGCGTGCGACATTTGCTCCTGTTGATTGCGGTGTTGGTGCATTCCAGCGACAGCTTGCGGGCTCTGCAAGTTCTGCGGCGCAATGGAGTTCACATCGTTCTGGCCAGGTTGAGCTTCCGTAGTTGGCTGCTCGTGCGGTCGTCGCCAGTAGTCGTCCAGATATTTGGCACGGTGTTCGCGCGTCTGGCTCAACTGCTTGTTGAATTCGGCGGCCTGACCAGCCTGCGTGAGAATCTCGTTCGCACTGCTTGGCTGGCTTCGATCGATGTAAGCTGGAGCGTTGATCTCCTGCCTGGGACGAAGAATATTCCCTCCCATGCCTCCAAGTCGCAAGTCCTCGCTCGGGATGTGTATCATCGATAGCGGCGCAAGTGACGCGGGGCCCATTCCTGGCGGTTGACTATCAAACCCAGGCCCGCTGTTGCTGTAGATGATCTCGCCTTGAGGAAGCGATGTCAACACATTCGCCTGGCTGGCTTCAGCGGCAGCCTGTTCCCTTTGCTTGGCCGCTCCTGGTCGTTTCTCGCCCGCAGCGTCCTCCTCGGTGAAGCCCTGCTTGATCGCCTTGGCTTCCCAGTAGTCGTCGCGGACGCGTCTGCCACCTTCGATCAAGCGACTGCCAAATTGTCGAAACATTGAGCGAGCCGTGACGATGGCTATTTGACGCGATCGGTACGAGTATGGGAGTATCTCTTGATGTATGAGGTTGTCTTTTTCCGTCTGATTGGCGATGATCTTGAACAGCGACCGGTTCTTGTTGAACAATAGGTAAGAGTCGCGATATCCCAGCACGCGCGCACATTCCGTGGCCAGCATGAAAAGCTTCTCTCCTCGGTTGGGAACCTGAAAGGTTCGACATTTGTATTTGCGACCGTCCAGCGGGTATCCATCGCGCGACACTTTTGTTTCTCCATGATCGTCGATCTCGCGGGGAAGGTATTCGTCACCTTCTGGGCCGAGTTGATCGGTCGTGTGGTCGCGTACGGTTGGCAGCGCTTTGATCGTGGCTGGCTTCGTCGCGGATCCAGGTGTCGAACGTTGCGGCGAAGCCTGGCTGGGTGACTGCTGCGGTAGCGAGGATGTGCGTTGTTGCGGCGTCTGCACCGCGTGCGGCGGCATGTTGGCGGCGACCGTCATTTGCG
Organism: Zymoseptoria brevis; assembly: GCA_000983655.1. NCBI lineage: Eukaryota > Fungi > Ascomycota > Dothideomycetes > Mycosphaerellales > Mycosphaerellaceae > Zymoseptoria > Zymoseptoria brevis. Next base: position 169,858 of record JYJE01005863.1, on the reverse strand, counting down.
ATGGCGCGGGACTTTCGCCGGCTTTTAGTTTCCGAGCCTTGTTGATGTTGATGCTTCCAGTCTTGGCGTCATCTAGTCGCAAACGTCAGCGTTCTTGCCTGCAAGCGCGCGTGGCAGGCGCGACTGTGGAGTGGTCGCTGTTCCAACACGTACCTGCGCCGTCGTTATCATTCGCGGTGTGACCATCAGGCGAACGACTGCGTTTGATGCCGCGCGGGCTCGGTTGGGTTTGCGAGAGAAGATTGGGGGCGATAGTGTTGGCTATATGGAACAAAGTGGGGTTAGCATTCAGCGGCCACGAGTGTGGCTTCCTCGCAGCCGGACGGACGCTGCAGCGCTCCGCTGTCGCATGCAGAGACAGCGTCGCACGGCAGGGTGGTGAGTGCGAGGCGAGGCCTGTGCGGAACAGCACGGCGTTCGATGGACGACTTACCGGACGCGTGAAGAGCAGACGGGTTGATGGTGCCAGACTCGTCCATGACACCGCGGTGTAATAATGTAGGTAACGCGGAGGAGCGATGCGAAACGGCCAACATCACATCCCGCCGAGTGGATCCCTCAGTCGCACGGCGTCTTTCCAGCGATGGAGCACGCAAGGTCGACGGCGCAGGACCGGTGGCGGTGAGGCTCTCTGGGCACTGCACGCACGGCGATGGAAGCGGACGGGAGGAGATCTGGAACCCGTCGGATGTGTACGTGGTGGAAGTGTATGTGGTGTAGTTTCCTGCGACGCGGCGTACGGATCTACAGCGATACAGATATGGTTGGATGCGATGCAACACGGGAGTGTGAGGTGAGGTAATGGGCCGTGGTTAGCGCTGCTGACCAGGGAAGTGGAACGGAACGCAATGCTGCTGCACGATCGGAGGTGTGAGGCTGAGGGCCAGAGTTTGAGCCAGCGGGGCGGGGAGGGACCCTGACGTGGTTTTGTCGGCCGGCCAAAGGCTGGTTCAATGATTTGAAGGAGATTTGACGGGTTTGATGATGAATGTGAATGAATTCCGTGGAAGTCGATGATGTCGACGGGTATGCACGCACACGCACAAACGCACGCCGGTCGTTGGTCAGAATCAGGCCAGGTAGGTCAAGGTAAGGAGGAGAGGAGCAATAATCTGTCCAGAGCTGGAGGAGCAGAAGACGCAAGGTCAGAGAGGCGAGTCACAATCGATCGAGTGGCAAGGCAAGGCGAGTTATTCCTTCCCGCCGCGTGCCACCAGGAAGAGCGAGAGGACTGAGCGCGAGAGGAGCAACAAGCGATTCTATGAGTCCAAGTTGATTGCGCACTCTCCGCTGCCCGCCTCGTGACTGGTTGATATTCGATGTCCTCTCTCTCCGGAATCCAAGATGCGCGGCTCCCAAGGCTCCAAATGACGAATCGACTCGTAGTCCCCCGCCTTTAGCGCGTGCTTTGGGCAACAGTCAGAACCTCGACCTTTTATCCAAGACCAAAGATCCAATTCAAATTCTCCGTCGTGATGTCAAAGACCTGCTCGTGCTGTCTTTCCTCACAATCGAGCGCTCTCGGCGAGGCTTGCGTCTTTGGCGTTTCCAAGGCGCAATCCCCAGACTTTGGTGGATCGTGGAGAGCTCCTTCGTGTTCCGATGTCACACCGTGCCATCCGACGCGCTGGTCGACACAGCAAGGGACTCACGACGACGAGCCAGCTACCAGGAGACCGAGTCGCGTGATGAGTCCAGTCCAATGCGCTGGCACTGCGAGTTCGGAGAGCAGAGGGATTTGCAATGGTCGAGAATGGTCGGTGTGTCTCGAGTAAAGTCGATATGCGCTCTTCCACCGTTGTTTGAAGCCCGTCCGTGGTTGCGGTAGCGATGCCACCGTCGTACTACAGATGGACTCCTTGCGCCTTCGCTTTTGTATAGCTGTCGGGGTCCGAGATCTCGCTCTTCTGCCCGAGTCGTCCGAGGACCGAGAGGGAGAGAGAGATATGTTGGGGGCCGAAAAGGTGATCTTCACAACGGCACACACCCGTTCGCCAATTGTTGCAGATGCAATAGTGTTGGTGCGCCGGCAAGTTGAAGCAGATAGGCGATGGTTCTCGTGGTGCTTGTTTGTCAAAGGGAGAGGTTGGTTGGAGACACGTCGACCCGCAGTCTGCATAGAAGGCACGGAGAAGTGAGGCATGTACCTAGTCTTTTACACTTATGTGCAGTAGCAGCGAATGATCAGAGGTCGGCATAGCTTATAGTCTACTTGCTCATCGCTCGTTTCCACCCGCTCGAGATCTTGCCGTCCCGCACATGCATTGCTCTTGCGCATGATAGCTTGCATATCGGCTTGCATATCAGTCGGGCTAAAGTGGAGGATTCGGCTTCGATGGCTTTCTTCATGAATGGATCGACCCACATCCGAGTCGTCCTCAAGAACCGATAGGGATGCCATTCTCCGATTTTCATCTCTCTCGGCTGGGCAACCACCTCCGCGAACAATTCGTCCGTAATCGCGGTCAACGTCGACGCAGCTGCAATCTGGAAAGCTTGGACAACTTTCCTCTTGCGCAATCTTCCAAGCGCCCATGCAAGGATTCGAGCCAATAGCGTCTAGGGATGACTTCTTCGCCACCACAACCTCGAAGAAAGCTCTCCCATTTCAAGACAGGCTGCCTTGATCATTGCCGCTCTGAGCGATTATGGCCGCGGAGTCCAGGTCGAGGTGACGTATAGCAAACACACGTTCCATCCGCATGTATTGACCCATTGCAGATTGCCGACAGCTGTGAACGATATCAAAGCATGACCTTGACTGATCGATTATGGAAGCAAGAGAAAATGCACAACGCCTCGAGAGCTCGTCGGGCAAAGCCCTCTGCCCTGTGGCTCATCCCGCCCCGTGTCACCTTGCTACGAGATACCCCGCCGTTTTCATTCGGACATACACCGAACAACTCCACGCGAAGGTATCGCTCCAGAAGTCTGGTAGCTCGCGTCCAGACCAGAGAACGGATGACCAGAAACCTGCGTGAGAGTTGCTCCTCCACTTTTCCGTATCTTCCTCAGGGTGGGTCTTCCATCGCAGTCGGAAGTCCGACTCTGCAGCTGCACACATGGCTCGACAGCGGACGGGTAGCTGCTTTGGCCACGGCGCGCCGCCATCCTGCAGGCAAACCACTTGTGCTTCACGTCTGCATTGCTCATCCTTGATCGTCGACTGGAAGCTTGAAACATCCCCAGATTGTTCGGGTGGATTCAGATCGTCTGGTGAAACGGTTCTCCGCTTGCTGCACAAACGAACGCTTGCTCGATTTCCTGGATTGTCATCGTTGATCACACGACTTTGGCGTTCTTCCGGACTCTGCGTGCCGGCGCGGCGATGCTATCGACATAATCGTTTGGCTCAAGCAATACGGCATGAGCTGCAGGTCTCACTTGAAAGCTGACAGGCGGCTGGCGGCAGCGTGAGAGTTTTGATGGATGATCACTAGGCTGACGACCACATACGAGAGCGACTATTCTAGACTTCGCAACAGACAAGCACGTCCCATTCTGCCAATGCTCATCACGGTCGATCCACCGGCATGTCAAGCAAGTATCCGCCCAAACCTGCACAGATGACCAAAGAGCAAACGCCCAGGTCACATGGACCGTCTGGATGGACCGTCTAGACCGTCCATTCCACTCTTTCGCAGCAAACGACATCTCGCGAGTAGGCAATATCGTTCACCGCTCCCATCAGCGAATCACGCGCTCCCTCGCGAGCACGTAGTAGACCCGACGGAGTGGTTCGCGAGCAGCAAAGTCGAAGGATCCTTCGGCTACACCCGATGTTCGAGGCTGATGATATCCTCCGAACGGCAGACTCGGCCTCTATTCGCGTGGCACGCATAACATGTATGGAGCCTCATTTCTTGACCACGGCCCAATCTCTGCATAGAATCCTTCCCGTTCCGTAGAGAACAGAGTCGAGGAATATGCAATGCAGAGACCAGCATTGCACATGGTCACGTTGAAGTGGAGCTTCGACTCCACATGTCGATCTGTGGTTCTTGGAATATTGTCGGAGCTTTCGTGGTCATCCCACCTTGTTCGTATCGTTTCATGTACTCATTTATGCGGACGTCTGTACCATGGAATTCTTGTAAGCCTCGACGCGAGAGCCGCTTTTCGGGTTGTGAATCTTGCATGTGATCTAGGGTCGACGGCGTGTAGGTTCCGGTTGTCTCGCAGAGTTCCATCCGGTCAACCTGGAAATCGTGTGTGGCTAGGCGTCGAGTCAAGCATTGGTCGAGCGTGTGGCTGTAAATCAACCTGCCGCTTCATTGACATGAATTCTGCGGCAGAAGGCGCGTCCGTGAGAAGACATAGGCGCCTTGCTTCCACTTCACTTCTATGCAATGCGATGAATCCGGAGAATCTGAACTATTCTAGTACAACGATTGAAACGGCTTGTTTCGACTGCGGCGGTGCGTCATTTTGACTGACGGCGAGCCCTCTTGAGTGCGAGTCGTGGTCGTATCATTGACATGAACGTGTGCGAAGAACATTTCAGTCGGAAGAAGTGGGGTCGGCGATTCGTGAAGCCAACACCTCCAGTCGGCAAAAGTAGAAGGAACGCCCGCCAAAATTTCAATTCACTCAACTTCAACCGAAAGTGGAAGGAACGTCGAATTTCATCAAGTTTATCAAAAATCAACATATCTCAACACAACCTTGATCAAAACACATGCCGTTTAGTTTCCTGGCTAATCCAAACGCCCCTCATTCAGCCATCCTGGCGGCGTACTACAAAAATTCCTGGAGCATCACCAAAACCAAGAAACGGCCAAAAAACGAGTGAAGTCGTTCGCCAGTGAATGAGAACACCCCTGGGACGGTTAGAACATGACAATAATCACCAGAACGGGCCTGTACATACCACGCGGGACTCGAACCCGCAACCTTCAGATTCCGGCACGAGGGTTCGAGTTCCTCGTGCTTTCGTAGAAGTCTGACGCGCTACCATTGCGCTAGCAGGGCGAAATGCTATTTCTACAAGCCCGCTGGGCTGGATGAAATCGAGCCGACATTTCCCGACGTCGGCGGCAAGGTTGTATATAATGGCGCAAGCATGTGGTCCGATTCGTCCCGATGGGATGCCAGACTGGGGACGATCTTTGGAAGCAGCGACGGGGATCTTGACTTCGTTGGCCTGCCATGGTAGGTCGAGGATTGTTTCAGTCAATGGCCAATAGCTAGCAAATAGCAGGTGTCGAAGGTTCGTCAGAGTTCGGCATTCCTTGGCAAAGTGGTTTCTAGAGCTCCCGGTCCAAGCCAGCCAGCCATCGTTGTGCGGGATGCGAGAGATCTTGCGGTACCTGGTAGTAGAAGCTCGATTCGTGATGGGAATGGTCTGTCCACGTGTCGTCAAGATGCGGTCAAGCCGAGCCAGGTCGAGCCGGCGGGTTCGGCGACCATGATGCGGAGTCGACGACGTTGCTGGCGCCAGAGACGAGATGTGCCATCAACGTCGGTGCGCCTGCTTTGCGCTCTGTCCGATGCTGGACGTGTGCTGTCAGCATGGCATTGTGATCGACTGCGGCATGTCTCGGTTCAACGACTGAACGACTGATTCTGAAGATACAGTTGGCAGAGTTGGCTTGTATATATAGGTTGGAGAGCCTTGAGTTGGAGTCGGCCTGCATAGAGGGCTCGTTCGGAGTATAGCTTGAATTGTAAGACATGCCTCCGGCTGCAAAGTCGCTCGCTGCCTAGAACGCCCGGCCATGCAGTCAGTCAACGAACAACAGACAAGCATTGAAATACGCAAACCCGTTCCAATGCCTCTCAATCGCTGTCAGGCTCATCCAACGCCTCATCCCGTAGCTCTCCACGCTCCTCAATCTCCTCCAACGCATCCTCCATGGTATCATCCCCTGACTCGTCATTCTCCTCATCAACCTCGGAATCAGCACCTCCATCATCGCCCTCATCATCCTGATCATCCCCATCCTGGTCGTCGTCTCCCTCATCGTCATCTGCATCATCCCCATCTTGATCCGCCTGTACAGCCTCGCCACCCTCGCCCTTCATCTTCTTCGCCGGTCTCTCTTCACCATCATCAGGCTCTGTCCGATCTGTGAGAACGATCGGATCGCTATTGGTCCCATTCGTGCTTCCGCCATCCTTCGAACCGCCTTCGCCACCTTCCTGAGTCGCTGCTGCTTTCTCCTCCTTGACTTTCTTGCGGTATGTATTCCGCTTATCACATTGAATCTCATTGTATCCTGCGGAATGTTAATGCTGGCCATATACCGAGGAGTCTTCATCTTAGACTCACTCTTCAGCTCGGCCTCGAGTCTCGGGATGAATTCCTCTAGCTCTGCGTCTTTCAATGCTGCCATGACATCTTGCGGTGATATTGTCTTCTTGCCGCCTGCTTGTGCGTTGTCGTTGGAGCTGCAAAGTCGGTCAGTATGAGTATTGAGCATATTCTGCAGCTCCTTTCGACCAAGCAGCTCATCTTCGGGCGGAGTATCCATACTTCGAGGCGATATAGCTGACGAAAACTGTCGCGCTTTTATGTAGAGCGAGCAGCGCATCCTTGTGAATTTGTGTATTGGCAGGTAGGACTCCCTTTGCAAGACGAGCGATCATGGATTTTGGTAGGCTGAGATCCTGCAAGATTGTCAGAACAGATTTCCATTAAAATCAATGCATACACTCACATCAACGCTCAGTCCATCCTTGTCCTTGTCTTTGCCTCCTTTCGCGGCTACAGTATCTGTCGCCTCCTCAGGACCGTTTGATGTCACCGAGACGTTGCTCTTCCGGCCAGGCATGATCGACCGAATGATCCGCGGAGTTTCTGGAGTTGATTTTGCTGATGATCGCTATCGCTTGGTCACAATCGTTGGATTCTCCCGTCGATGACAACAGTCTGGCAGTATGAAGTGGTGTAAGGAGGCAGGAGGTGGTTGGAGTTTGGGTGAAATTCGAGACACGTGAGACGCGAAAGACGCGCCGGGATTTTCGGTTCAACGTTTTTCCGGCCTCTGAGTCTTTCAAGTTCCAACCTCGCCCTGACCATTTCGTTCTTCTTCTTCTTCTTCTTCTTCTTCTTCGACATGACCACGACATCGTTCGCCGTTGGCATCATCCCTCCACTAGCACGGCCTCAGCATGTATGACTGTCCGACGGTGATGTGACGTATCTTGGCAATGCCAGCCATCATGTGCTGTCCGCTGGATCTGCAGCGGTATCCTTGTAGTAAGACGCAACGGCGAAATGTTGTTCACGAGTCCTCCACAGCATTGAATTCTGAAAAGGCACGTACGCACGCGGGCGGCTCTGCTGGTGGAGTGGACAGGACATGCGTGATTCGATCCATTGCGGCAGTGAGTACGGTATCACAGACTTGCAAAAGATGATCTCACCAGCCAAATGGCCGTGCGAGTCCAACGGTCCCAGCATGAGGTAACGGCTCTGCAACGGTTTTGGAACGGCTTTTCCTGTCGAACGGCTGCTGGACTGTTTCCGCAGCCTCTGTCCTTCCCCTTCTCTCCCTTCTCTTCCACTCTTGACCATTTGATCTTCAATCTACCTGTTCACTATTTGCCAAGATGTCCGCTGCGGCGCCTCTCAGAAGTCGCAAAGGCGCCAAGATTGACCACCCATTCCAGCAGGGAGCATCATTCGCAAAGACTGACATTCGGAGAATTGCACGACTGCCGTCGGATGAGCGCGCGAAGCTTGTCAACATCATGTGGATCGACAACGCTCTGAAAGGGCATACCGCTGAGCGTCCGAACGACGGCTTGCTCTCAAGACGACAACAGAAAGCGATGCCAGCTCTCATGCCTCAAACGCCAGCCGTCCCTCGTCCAGAAACGAAGACCTCACGAATCACTTTCGATCAGCTACCAGCCGGAGTTCGAAGGATCGTATACCAGTACTGCTGCTTGAAAGCTGAGCGGAGTCCTACCTCCCCGCTGTTGACACCGGACGCATCACGTCGCGAATCTGGACTTCCCTCACTGTCGCAAGCATTTCCTACACTGGCGACAGAGATCCTGGCATTGATGCGGACCATTTTCAGGGGTTCAACATTCGAATTCGACCTTCGCAAACCTGACAATGGATTCCTATGCTGGACCAGGAATCGCCCAACAGAGGCAAAGGCAACGCGGAAACTCAAACTCAGACACTGGACCTGCTGGATCAATCTTTCCAAATGCACCTGGACAAATGCAGCGGGCGAGACAACCTTCGAGATGGAGCCAACCGGACTGGTCAAAATCATCAACACTTCTGCCACTAGGGACTCCTCCTCTTGCAGTTGCGAATTGGCCGATTTGCTCGACCGACGATGTCCGGGGTGGAATGTGAACAAGGCGTGGTCCTTGAGAGATTTTGCCAATGCGCTGAGACGAGACGATTCTGTCTTGATACAAGCAGCGCTGGAATTCATCTGTCTCTTCAACCAGTCTGGCATTCAAAGGGCATCGCCATATTGCGAGGCCTGCGGTCTGGGCAGAATCCACTTCCGCACACACAAGCAGGAGGGTAGAAGTCCGCCGAGTATCAATACGGCCCAGCTCGTGCTGATTTCCATTCCTAAGCTTGCGCCATCGATCCAGGATGCAGTGAGCAACGAGCACAGTCCATGCAGCGAGTGGAGCCCTCGCAGCGGATACAGCAGCAATTGCAGTCCTCAGAGTTATTACAGCACTCACAGCGGACGTAGTCCTACCATCGAGCACGGTCCGTGCAGCGAACCGGAGACGCCTGCGAAGAGCATGCCTGGCGCATTTCCTGCTTCGGTGGAAATCTCTACGGCGCGGCAAGTCAAACTCACCAGTGTCAAAGGGCTGCCCTCCAGGCGACGGTGTGGTAGCGTGGCTTCCAACAACTTGAACAGATCAAGCGCTTTACGAAGGCCCGACACTCTCCCTCGAAGCTCGACCGAACCAGCGTCCTTTGCGCCTCATACGCAGCCGCCGCCAGCCTCCATCAAGTCTCGCAAGGTCTCCTACGAGCTCGAGCAAATGCCGGCTGGCCCTCCAGTCGTCCGAGCCCGCCCACAATCCTGCATCGCGCCGAAGATCTCCTTTCTAGGCCGCACATCTAGCCCATCAACGCCTGTTGAAGAGAGACCATCTCCGAGCTCGGTCCGCGCTGCCTACACCCAGCCGCCTACCAGGAGGCTTCCCGATCTACCTCCCAGAAAGCTTCCCGATCTGCCGCCCGCGGCTTCAGCACGGCCGGTACTTCGTCTCGTCACCCCTTATGTGCAGAGCTTTTCGGAGTTTAAGCGCTTGCAGGATCAGTGGCGCGCGGCCGAGCTGCGGAGGGTGTCGGAGTGTTGAAGTGGAGAGTATGGTCTGAATAGATTGAGTTTGCAAATCTTGGAGGGAGCTATTGAGTAGTCTTTACGATGTTTGACGGATGAAAGCTTCGTGGAATACGACATGAGATACTCAGATACTACGTGCTCAATGACTGCCTCCTCAACCTGGACTACTGTGCCATTCTTCCTAAACAATTCAACGCTGTCATGCGTGGAAAGCGACATGCACAACACGCCTCTCTTCCTGCACCACGTACAAAATTTGATGACTTCGCCGTCGAGATGCAAGCAGAAGAGCAGCTCGCAAAGACAATGTTCATGAATCTGGCGCAGGACTTTAACGCACGATCAAACGAGTCGACCCTTTCAGATGGTCGCATATCCGACAACACGCAGAACTACCACGCGGAATTCCTCGATGCAATACATTTGATTCCGCCCGAAGACGAGGAATCGACCACCCTGAGTGGAAACAGAACATCAAATCGACATGAACGACGGAGCACCGCTTGTGAGGTCGTGCATCGCAGGCGAGCTGGGCCATCCGTCTCTGTGCTTCCGTCAACTGCGGACCAGCAAGCAAGTGAGAGCTGCGAATGGATGGTATCGCTTCATGAATCTCATGATCGCCTGCCTACTAAGACAGTCGGACGGGATGGCATGGCTTTTGCTGACGGCGTGTTGACTGGGTTGATGGAGTATCACCCCTTGTTGAGGATGAAAGCACTTCAATGCCTGCCAAATGCGCCGAAGCGGCGAGGAGGAAGACGAGGATGAGCGGCGGACTGAGTGGTTGATGGAAGTTGATGGAGAGGCTGCTGATGTCAAAGTCAGTCGTGAGTGAAGCAAAACGATGGGACTAGGTAGAAGGTGATCATCATTATTCATTCCGATTGTTCGACACTGTACAAAAGCCTCTGCTAAGAGCTGGTAGACTCAGTCCTGCATGCGCCGATGCTGGCGGTATGTCGCGCTGCGTGCCGGTCAGCATTCATTTAGAAATGTATGCTTGTCAAAGCATATGGCGCGCGGCCAGCGTGATTGACGCATACTGCTCGTGGAATCTCCCACGGCATATTCTACGACGCTTTGCACTCCATCTGTACACGTCATGCGTACACGAAGCAGCCGGAAACGCTCTGGCAATCGAGGCAGATTTGTGTCTCGCGCGGCTCATCCTCCGGTGCCTCCTCCAAATCTTGTCGTGATGTCTTCCTTTCACATCTTGAAGGCTCTTCATCTCCTCGGCGCACTCGGAAGTCCCAATCCCGGAACACCACTGAATCTCTCCTCTCGCTCCGTCTTGAAGTTGATCTGCACATAGAACTGCTTCGTATCCGCGTCCCAATGATTCCAATACTTCTCCTCTCTTCGATCCACCTCCCTCGCTTGAATCTTAAACCCACACGTCTCGTACGGCTCTGCGGCGACCAACAAATATTGAAAATCCTTGTCCGGTGGGTCCTCCACTTTCTGCTCGTACGCACTCATGAACCGCACCTTTGGCTCGACACCTTGTCCAATCTCCGGATATTGCAGGCTGAACAGCAGTCCCTCTTGCCGTGTGATGGGATCCCGAGTCTTGGTAATGCTGAAACCAGGTCGACCGATTTTGACGACGTTCTTCTTGATTTGGACCGCATTCGCGCCTGTGTATTGCTCATCCTGCTTCTTTCCCAGTTGCGCATCCTTGGCCGCTCGTCTTGCTAGATTTGTCTGATGCTTTCGTCCTTGAGTATGTGCGAGGTAGGAGCCATCGTTCTGGTGGACAGTCAGACAAAGTCGACATTCGAAGCTGCCGACGTGATTTTTGAAGAAGTAGGGATCTTTGTCGAGGTCGATGGTTTCGAGCGCGAGTTTTCGGAGTCGTTCGCGGCGGTCCGCGTTGGTAGCGGATTGTGAGGCGACACCACCACCGCCGAACTTGCTGCCTGCTCGATTTTGGTAGTCCATGATAATGCGATGTCGAGGTTGATGTGTTGGCGCAAGTTTGAAGCTGCATCCCATAGAGTTTCAGAGATGCCAAGCCATGAACTTTCGGAAGGCGTCGCCGACTTCACTTCACTTCAGCTCTACCACATCTTCACATGCCAACGACACTAGTAAAGAAGTCTACCTAGCGATAAGGGCTTGATCGACTACATACATCAAGGTGGAGCTTGAATTGATACTTGACCATGACGCTCGCAAAGCGCGGTGCGACAACAAGATCCGTCCACAAGTCGAACGGAACTCTCGCATCTCTTTCAGGTACTATGTTGTCCCGAGATTCATCAAGACCTCGCTGTATCAGCAGAACTTGTACTATCTGGCCGGCATGAGCACTCCCCCCGACACCTTGGCGCATATGGATAGTCTCAAGGAACCACTAATCAATGGTGGCTTGTGGTTCTCCCTTCCGGCTTCAAGCCCTTATTTCTCTGGAGAAGTCATGAGGAAAAACGGGCTGGCATGGTCGCAAACACTGGATCGGAGTATCGCGAAGACATCTTTTCTTTTTCTCCCAATTTCGATTAGCGTTGATCACTTCACTCCGTGTGAGGCTCCTTCACGTTTGGTACGATGTTTTCGTTTGCATGGCCGACCAGATGACTCGCGCCAGAGATGAACTTGCAGCGCGTTGATTCTTCTTCCCAATTGGCCACTGGTCGCAGAGCTCCCGATTAGACCTGCTTCAAAACATCGATTCGAGCCAGCTTCACAAGTTAAGCGGCCTGCCGACACCACCGCCTGCCACGATCATTTTTCCAAGAAGAAGCAGTCATAAGGACGCCAACCTTTTTTCTAGCCAGAATGCCGTGCAATCATCCCCGCCATCACCACCTCTGGTCTCGGGATAGTGAAGTCGATATCAAGTCCTGCGAGCGCATTTGCGCCTTCTGCCCGCATGTTGCGCAGGGAAGCGCCGAGATGTTGAAGCAGCATGTTTACGAAGAACACATCCTGCGCAACTACCTTGGTGTCCTTGTGTTCCCTGGGCTCAGCATCCTCGGTTTTCTGTGAGTTGCCGTGCCACGCTGAAGTTCGCCCCTCTTCAGTCATCATACTGACCACTTGCGCTTATAGTGATCAACCCGAGGTCGGCGAAAACGATCCCCATGGGAAAGTGGTCCCATCGATCGAAGACTCCGACTACATTCCAACCCGCGCCCGTCGTCCTGCCCGGCATGCCAGCACACAAATCGGTCCAAGACATGGACCATTCTATCGCCGCATCATCATCACCGAGGACCATGAACAGCAGCCAGACGTGGAGAACAACGATGGTATTCCTGGAGATGACGAACACATTGTAAAGGTCGAGGAACAAGAGGAAGAAAAAGATGACAGACTTGCTGTTAAGGAGGAGCGTAAGGTGAAAAGCGAGGAGCCGGCCGACGTGAAGCTGGAGGACCAAGCCAACGTGCATACGGAAGAGCGAGCCATGCGCAGCGCCGTATCGCAGGTCAGGGTGAAGGTGGAGTGAGTCGATTCCGCTGAAGCAGGAACGCGCTGAGAAGTTGTGCGAACCGTCCGCGATGGTTTCGGCTCCTGATGCCACTTTGTCAAGGAATTGTTGGAGTATGTCCGAGTACGGAAGCGGACGACGAAACGGGCCGTGACCGCGAAGCATGGGACTTTGGAACGGAACTGCACACCCTGGTGAGCTCCTCTTGGATATTTCACCACGCCTGCTTTCGTACCTTTGAGACCGGATGCTGAGCACTGCTCTGCTGTCTGTTGGAACAAACTCCAAGCGACCTGTCAGATCCAGAACGCCACGCCAAATCACGCGTACCAAAGAAGGGTTCTACCAGAACCATAGCAGCGCTAGAAAACACAGCGCAATGAAGCTGCCCAGAATGATCCCATCTCTCCTCTTCTTACTCCCTATTCGTTGCATCAATCCGTTGATGCCCGGAATCTGTGCCGCTGCTCCTGTGATCCTCCTCTGTATGCCAACAAGACTCTCTCTTTGCAGTCCAAAGCTCTCATTCACCGCATAGGCCTGGCTTAGAACCGAGTCTGCCATATTGTGTGAATTGTCGATTCGCCGTCGCTCATTGAGCATGTACTCCGCCTCCTGTGCCTCTGGATTTTGAGCTGATCTGTATGCATCGATATCGTTTCGAACGTTGGATAGTAAATTGGCGCGATCGCGGGCGTGTGTGATCTGGGCCTTTAGGCGTGCCAGTTCCGTTCGGTGTTGTGTAAGGATCTCGCGATGACGGGCTAAGTTGGTGGACTTGAGAGCTGAGGGAGTAGGTTCAGAGTCGAGAGTACGAGCGAGTTGCCCGAGAAGTGCCGTACGCTGAGGCGAGCCGTCAGCGAGTCCCATCGGACACTGAATGCTTCCACGAAGCCCTCTAGCATGCATACCTTCTCGAGAATCTCATTCAGTTGCTCTTCTGTTTTGCTCTCTTCTTCGCTTGGTTTGGGCTCGATGTCGGCTTTGGATGCATACTGCGCATATGTATGAAAGAGCGATTCGGTCTGTCCACTATATGTCAACTTCCACGCGCTCGTCCTAGCGTCAAGACTACCATACCTGAGTCTCTTGTGCTCGAGCTTGTTGTCGCAATTGAGCCCAGCCTGCTGTAGCACTCGCCATGATTGAAAGGACCGGGAGTGTTGAAAGGAGTGTGAAAGAGAAAGCTCTCTGCCTAGGCAAAAGTATCCAGGTAGCTTGTCAAGTCAAGGAACGATCACATGTCCATCATCCGCATTCGTCTCCAAGAGTGAAGTTCGGTCATCAAGGGTCGACCTAATAAGGGTCCCGTCTCGAGCTGTCTCTCGCTTCTTTGTATGCCTGAGGCACGACGGAAAGTTCGCTCACGCACAGACGACATTCTCGGCTTGGCACCTGCCTCCACAATCTAGCAGCTGCAAATTTCGCGAACTTCGACGACTGCGCAATCCCTCTCGACGACTTCCATCCACTCACTAACCCACAGACCAGCCAAAATGGTACGAACGCATACAATGCCAATCCCGACGTATCGCGAATACTGACGGTGGAACAGTCGACGTCTGGAAAGGTCAAGGCCGCCCAGCTCTGGGGCAAGAACAAGGACGAGTTGCAGAAGCAGCTCGATGAGCTCAAGCAGGAGTTGGTGCAATTGAGGACACAGAAGATTGCTGGCGGCGCTCAGTCGAAGCTCAACAAGATGTGCGTTATCTGAATATCCATGCACCATCGATTCGACGAACACCCAATATCGAAATCCTTCCCGAACCACGCGACACCGATTCGAGATCTACAATCACCCATACTAACATACTTCGTCTACAGCCACGACGTCCGCAAGTCGATCGCCCGCGTCCTCACCATCATCAACGCAAACCAGCGCTCCCAGCTTCGCCTGTTCTACAAGAACAAGAAGTACATGCCCCTCGACCTCCGCCCCAAGCAGACCCGTGCTATCCGCCGCCGGTTATCCCCCGCAGAGGCCAAGCTTGTCACCGAGAAGCAAAAGAAGAGGCAGAGACATTTCCCTCAGAGGAACTTCGCCGTCAAGGTATGATACACAGGGTGGATGGCCTGGATAGAGGTACTATGGATGACAGGCTGACTTCCGGACCAGGCCATCGCATGAACAACGACCTTCGACAGCGAGATTTCTTTGAACGGCGAATGTACTTGAGCGCGTGAATTCATTCCCAAATCATGGCGAAACGGACGGTGGGACAAAGGTGGCTTGCAATGGTAGGAGGACTACGCAGATGCTAGACGACTGAGATGGCTCCGACAATACCTCCAAAAATTCACATCGCGTTTGAGCGACAAAACAACTTCGTTCTTTTCGATCTTGGTGGTGCGGTTATGGCGAACGTATTCGTGCTTCGTTGCGCCGAGGTATGATCAACGAGAGAGTCCAAGGAGGGGCCCAAGCATGATGGCCTTCACGTCTCGGAATGCATGGATCATGCAACACCCAGACCACAATTCATCAAACACGCGATAGTGACAAAGCTCGTAGCAAGTCTTGTTCACGTGCCGGGCATATGTTTTTAGGCTATATGCGACAATCATGCTCACGCAATGCCTCAATGCACACTCTCCAACCTCAGGTGCACCGGTATTCGCCCTTAGCTCACCACCTGCAGCTCTACGCAAATTCTCTCCCGTGGGTAGCCTTCGCTGAACGAGGGTCCGTCCCCTTTCGAGGGAAGTCAGCTCCAGAGAGCATTCCCTGTTGGCTTGACCTTGCGTTGCGGCCCATTCGCAGCTGAATGTTCCCGATGGCCCGAAGGGCTCGTCATGGGCGACGAGCTGGTGCCGCAGGAAAGCAGTCTACCTGACTTTGACCCGCGCATGACTGGCGCATGTGCGTTGCGAAAGGCTCTGCCCAAGCTGATGTGAAGAAGCCCAAATGGCGACATGCGCTGCGATTCGATGCTTGACACTCAAGAGATGGATTCTGGGTTCCCTTAGGGCGTCCTGGCCAATGGTCCTTTCGATCCTGCCATTTGACCCACCAACAACTGGTAGCTACTCGAAAGGGAGCAGAGCAAAGCCCTTTTACTGCGGCTGTTCCTGGCACCGTTCTAATATCACGCTGCAGCCGCGAGTTTGGGATCTTCAGTAACCTCCTCGACCGCGTCCTCCAACTGACTGGCCTCTGCTCTCTCCTCTGCGGGTAGCTTGGACTCCCGAATAAGCCTCTTCAAACACCTGGCCATGCTCTCCCGCTCATTGGGCTCAGCGTCTGCACTTCCAGCCCAGCGAATCCTGCAATCCTCGTCGAGAACGTACACATAGCCAACCTTATCATTGAGCAGTCCAATGGCTTCTTTCATGATGTCGCTCACCCCTCGGCGCACCAAAAAGTAGCGACGCTGTTCCTCCTTCGACAATCCTTTCCGCAGATTGGATGCGGACAGGCGCAGTATCCACCACTTCAAGACATTGCTCTCAAGATTCAGCCAGACCTGCTGAGCTAGATCTTGATTTTCTTGAAGCAGATTGTGCAGTTCGGGATTCTGCTTGGGCGATATGAAGGAGTCGACCTGTGCCTTGGCCCACATATTCGATACGATGCTCACAATCGATATCTTGCCCTTCATAGCCTCACACGTATCTCGTCCCAAGCCTCCGTATCCGTCCTTTTTATCGATCTTCTGCGACCCCTTTGCCAAAGTCTGCCCGTAAAAGTTCGGAAACCAGAGACTCGTCTCGCTGCGGAACAGACGATCATTGCTCTTGAAGATCTTGCCCTTGTTGAATCGCAAATTACTCCAGTCCCGGAAGTATGGTTTTGAGATCTGCTTCGTCATCTTCGCTCGACGTTGGAGGTGTTTATCGTAGTCGACAAAGTCATCTCTTCGTTGCTTGAGAGAGCGTTGGTCCAAGCCCATGTTCTCGCCGGGTCGAGGAGGATTGGGCATGCCGATCGGCCTGCTCAGCGGTTGTGGTACAAAGTCTTCATCGTTGTCGCTCTTTTTTCGTTTGATCCAGCCGGGTTGTACATCTGCTCGATGTCTGATTTCTGGTGCAGATATTGAGGATGAATATGGCTTGGGAGGTGGAGGAGTCTGTTTCGGCAGGGCAGCGTAGTCTCTGATCGTATATCGGCATATGATTGGAGTCTGTGGTATCGCGCTCGAGCGTGATACTCTCAAGCACGAGTGTAACATGAGCTTCATCCTCACGATGTCGGCTCGAGGTTGTTGAACTCGTAACGAGATTCCACAGTGAGCCCAAGTCTTGAAGATCGGCACGATACTCGCCGAAAGAGGCTAACACAAGTCCATCGGGAAAGCCCCACTCCGCCGCTCTCTTTCCAACGTCCAAGTCGTCTTTTGAGACTCTTCCTTCAACATATAGGTCACTTGCACTGCGAGACGCTGCCAAAGCATTTCCGACTCCAAAAGACCATGATGAGCGTGGTTGGCGAAAGAGTCTCCAGTCCACTCTTGTTCGGTCTGCGACATGCCACTTTGCCCGCATAGATGCGATGACCCAATCCGTGCTCACCCGTGACCGACACATTGAAGAATCCCTCCAGGAGCGGACTCAGATACACGGATAGAAATTTGTCATCAGGCCGTAAAGACCAACGACGGCGGGTTCTTGAAGAAGTGCTTCCACCGTTACACCAGGAAGCGATTCTGCCCTGGCGTCCACAATCCGAAGTGCAGCCGACATTGTCTTCACTCTTGTATCAATGAGCAACGATTGAAACAACAATGTTGGGCGCACGCCAGCACGACTACGATATCGACCCGTTGAACCTTGGCCTTCGTGCAGTATGGGACAACCATCTATGTGATGTCACATTAAGGCCTCTTTGGACAGCTCTATATTTGACCAAAGGTTTCATCGGATTTCCTCGTATTCATCAGCGCTACTCTCCCTTCTGCACCCTTGTCAACGCAAAGCATGGGAGATGGTCATGGCAAAGAACCCACAAACGGGCCACAATGCCATTCATTGATGCTTCATTCTCATCGGAGTGAAAACGATTACACACGAGGAATACTGACGTCAAACACAGGCTTCACGTTATTTTCTACCGCGGACTTCTTACTCTCGCGATCAAGACTTTCTTTCTCGCCCTTGGTACCAACCAGTTGCTCTTCTCAATGCTAACCACGAATTGACTTCATAACGATGGCCCCAAGCAAGCTCCGACGCAATGTCTCTTGGAACAATCCACCTACGACGATGTTCGCAAGCCTACTGGTAGCCTTTCTGCTCGCACTTGGACACCATATTTTCTACTCGCATTTGGCTGGTCGATCCTCTCCAGGCGGCTCCTACGACATCCTTGGGACAACACTGTCGAAGCAGCGTTTCAATACCGCGCTTGGAACCGCCTTTGCTTTTATGGTGAAAGCTTTCCTCACGTTGGCTGTGGCGGTAGCATACGCCCAGCAATTCTGGCGATGTGCAAAGACGGCGACAAGCAAGACAAGAGTCTCGACCCTGGACACTCTGTTCTCGTCCTTGCACGACTTCACGTCACTTTTCAAGATGCACATCTGGTTCCGCTATCCACTGCTCTTTGCCTTGACTTTGATTGCATGGTATGCTCTTCAGTTGAACCTTCACCGCAAGTCGTATACTGACATTCGCAGGCTCCTCCCACTAGCATCAATCATTACACCAGCAACTCTCTCGGTCAAAGCGTCAGAGGCGCTGACAGCCGCTATGGCCAAAGTTCCGCAATTCGACTTCGTCAATCTCAATTTCAATGCAGGCTTGACCTATAGTGGTAACTACAGCTACATGGGTCCTGGAAATCTCCTGCAGCGTGTTGCCACGGCCGTCTCAGTCTCGGGAAAGATATCCTCAATCCAGCCCCCAGCGTTGAACTCAAGTTGGGCATTGGACTTTTACGGACCTTCTCTCGAATGCGACCATGTTACGGGCCAGGAGCGAACGGACATCTGGAACAACACGTTCAACTATTTGAATGGCTATCCGAACTGCTACCACTCTTATGGTTACATCTCCTGGGCACAGTCATCCTACGGCCAGGGCCCTTTCTTGGAGACGCCCGGCTCGAACACTACTCTCCTCGATGCCGCGCTCGGATTTGGTATACCGGGGGCTGTCTACATCGCTGCCATACCAGCGCTATTCGCTCACGAGGTGGATATGGCGACGCACACTCTGACATCCGCATGCGCAATGACCACGGTATACAGAGGATGGACAAGCATCACTAACTCCACGGATGACTTGCCATCACCAGAATCTGCGTACTTTTCTGATGCCACTTTGATGAAATGCGAGCTGCACAATGCTTCATATCATGCTGAGTTCAGCTATATTGATGGAGTTCAGAAAGTGGACGTGACCAAAGGCATCGGACCGGACGATTCTTCTATCGTTCCAATCGAGGAAGTCTATGGACCGCAGCTCTATGATTCGGCACAGAACAGTACATGTCTGACTCTCAACACCAATGGCACTCGATGCTTCTTTGACCCAGTGGTGGTGGAAACACTTTCGTATCAGTCGATTGCTGCCGCGTTCAACAAACTCGTTCTGGGCACTATAACGCAGGTCGTCAAAGTCCCGGTGTCCACGCTTGAGATAGACTCGAACATTGGAACCTCTGTACTCTTGAACACAGATGAGCTTGCTTTCATCTCAGAGTGGCATCGCGATGGGTCCACGGAGTCTGTTCGACCAAGTCTGCAACGGATTGTCCAGAACGGAAGCTTTGCAGGAGAGTTCTCGGGACTCGCAAGCGAAGGCTCTACGGGCTTTGCAAGTCAAGTTCGCACTGGATCCCGCGGACCGTAAGTGCTCTGGGCTATGGTAGCGCGAAAACCTGGTGTGCTAACAGTATTTGACAAACTCCAGTCTAGGGCCAGCGATGGAAACGTTGTTCCAGAACTTCACGATCAGCCTTTTGAGCGAACAGTTCCTCCAGTAAGATATCAACTCAACTACCAACATCGACTTCGCCTCGAACAGCGTCACTGACGCTTGGACAGACCCAACTACTCATCGCCGTTCGCTCCTGCCGCCGAAGTCGAGGTGACTTTCAGGCCGTGGGACAATATTTACGTATACGCCACTACCACGCTGTGGATTGCATACGGCTTGGCCATATTCTTCACAGTACTCTCCATTGGCCTCGGCCTTCTGTCAATAGCTCGGAACGGCACTGGCTTCAACAACGATTTCTCCACCATTGTCCGCGTGGGACGCACGACCACATTCAGTGAGAATGGGGATGCCCATGATCCAGACGCTATCGGAGACGATTATCCAATGGTTGGAAGAAAGTCGCTCTCCGGTGTCGAAACGGCCTACAAGCCAGCCCACGCACGATCGTTGACCCAAGAAACGGTCGTGGACTCAGGTCGTTCCATACGAAGTTCTCGTGCTTCGTTCGACAATGGCAGGGAATGGCCGCTGTCGGATTCCAGGTCTCGCAGTCGATCACCACGCTGAGGCAATGTCCTCAACTACAGGTGTGCATACACACGGTTCCGGATGAGTTGAAGACATGAAAGACTGAGCGCGAAGATGTTGACTTGGTTCAACGTCATATTACATTCAAGCATTATGTAAGGCGACTTCGAAGTCTGCCTGAGGTCATGATGATGGACTTATTACAACGCCCTGTCATGAAATTGTCTCTCTAAGACTTTCCGCCCTTCCTGCCAGCTGAAATGTGTGTTAGTTCGATGACCTGGATGGACTGGTATGAAGATGGCTTACCCTCCACTGGGTCGACCTTTCCGCCAGCGAACTGTCCCTTGCCGCCGCCCTCGCCGCCCTCGGAGGTGTCATCGCTGCCTCCGGAGGTGTTGCCACCCTTCTTTCCGGCCTCGACTGGGTCAACCTTGCCCTGGGCGAACTCTGCACGATGTTAGAATTGTTGGCTGAACGAAGAGGATTGAAGAGGACATACCGCCGGTGCCGACACGCTTGTCTGGCTGACCGTCCTTGCGGAGACCGTCGTGCTCAGTTGGCTTGTAGTCAGACATGTTGATGGTTGGTGGTTGGTTTTATTGGTGGTGGTGGAGGGGTTTTGCTGATTGTTCGAATCGCGAGTTGATGATGGAAAAGTAATGCTTTGCGACGGGCAATTGCGAGATACTTATACCCAAGAGTCACCTCAGCCGCCGGTCTTGGTGACCATTTGTCTCGCATGTCGTCCTTTCATTGCGAGACATACTGGACTGATCTTCGATCGATCGTCCTTCTCTGCAGCAACCTGAAGAAGGGGAACATGCGGCAACGATGAGCCCAGGACGATCGGAGCTCGTTCCTGAAACCCAATCTCACTACATGCAGTGTCTAAAGTCATTCATTGATCGAATCAAGACCCTTGCCGCAGCCTGCCGAAGTGAATATCAAATTCTACCCCATAGATCGGACCCACTCGCCGTCAAGTATAAGCATCATGTCTACGTCCGACGTTGACCTCACATCATCACCGACTCGTACATAGGAAGGATCACGCCTTGCAATGGCTCGGACGCCCGGACTTGATGCCTAGCATCCGGCATCATTTCTCCGTCAACATGATTACATGACACTTTCGAGGCGTAGCACAATTTATGGCTCATGGTCCGGATTGAACACTGTTCCGGAACCTCGGTACCGCCATGTGTTACGAGCAATGTCATGCTGCGATCATGCCGGCGAGCAGTATCAACGACCTCCTGTTCGTCACGGTGACATGTGGACGGGACTGCTTGCAGCGTGCAAAAGTCATGTTGATCCAGAGCATGTTCGTCAGGTCAGTAGCGACGCAGTATGAGAGATGTCGTGATCCTCCGAGACCAGTCTTTACCACTTCTTACATCACCGGTGCCTCGCACTGCTGTAGTGTCAGCGGCGGATACCGCGAACTACTGGAGAAGAGATTGGAGCCTGCCTTGGGACAAAGAGATATGTCATTGTGAGCTTGCTTGCGGGGATCGATCTTGAGACAGTACGTTGACCGATTCTACGCGCGGACTATTGACAAAAAGCTTCAAACAGATCTTCGAACATTAAAAACTCATATCACGCGTTCTGCCTCGCTGAATCTCTTTTCACGTCATCTCATCACCCGGAGACCAGGTCGGTGCCAGCGTCGCATGCACATCGTTCGGACTCGTCGGCTGGTTGTAATACTCAATCCCTTCGAGATCTGCCGCAGTGAAATCTCCAAGGGCGTCGCTGAAGTGAGACTCTGGCAGCCCACCAGCACCTTGAACCGATTGATCAAGCCCGAGCGAAGGATCAATGGCAGCTTGCGGCATGGACGCCTGCTGAAGGTACTGTCGATGTTCGTACAGCTGAGCGGCCGGCGGCGGGGTTGGCGCTGCTTGAAAGGCCTGCTGTTGATATTGCTGCTGGTATTGGGGGAAGCTTTGCTGATTGTACTGCTGGTAGTGCTGCATCGGTGTGCTGGTTCGAGAGCTCGTGTAGAGATCCTCCGCTGGCGCTTGTCCACCTGGCAAACCGTACCCGCCCAGCCCTCCAAGTCCTTGCTGGTTTGGTGTGGCCATGCGAGGCTGGAGCTCCTGGACGTACTGATACTGAGTCTGCTGGTGCATTCCTGACTGGAGATAGGTGTTGGTCTGCGGGTTGTATGGCTGACCTCGGTGGTCGTAGGCAACGTTGGAAGGAAGAGGTCGATGAGGCTGGACGAACTGGTACTGAGACTGTTCATACCCGCCACCATTTTGGCCAAAGTATGGGTGAGAGTCGAAGCCTTGGGTGGCGGGCATGTATTCGGGCTGCTCGTGTCTCCTTTGTCGCACATTGCGACCGCCACGGTAAGCACCATCGGGATTACTCTCATCAAGATCACTCAGCTCGTCCTCGTCGTCCGACATCTCGCCCTTGCGACGTTTGTTGGCAGCTTTGCTTGGTGAGAACTTGTACGTTGGATGAGCATCGTGATGATTTTGACGTTCTGTCTTGGCCCACAGGTCGAACTGGTCTCGAATTTCGTCCGGCTCCATTGGCCAGCTCTCTCCGGACACTGACGATACGATTTGATGGTTGTTCTGAGTGCACCACTGCTTTGTTCGTTCGGCGTAGGCGGAGCGGTACAGCATGAAGGAGTTCATTGGCCGGGTGACGTATCCATTGCGCTTCTCTACCTCTTCGAGTCTCTCCTCGACCGGTCGGTTGACCCACGCTTCGATGTCACGAACAGGGGTGGCCATGTCCTTTGTGAGCACTGACAGTGGTGCTGTGAGTCGAGGAGTCTTGGACTTGTCGAGCTTGCTTTTCTTGTCCTTCTTCTTTGGAGCCGGCGACTTGGACGTCCTGGACTTGCTGGTGCTGAACGGGGAATCTGTCTGCGTACGGGCTGATCGACCACTTCTGGTACGCATGCCATCGCTGGTGGTGTTTGATCTTGGCGTAGGAGGGTGGTGAATGTACGATTGTTCGCCTTGGTAAGACGGAACATATTCATCTTGCTGGTGCGGGTTAGCAACTTGGTGAGAGTCCTGCACAACAGGATACTAACATAGATCCCGAGCCCCTTTGCATCTTCTTGGTACGCAGGAAACTGTTCAATGCTTGTCGCGGCATTGTGTCTTGCTACAGCGTCGAGACCGTAGTCATCGGGAGGCGGACCGTGATGAACAATGGTTGTTGAAGTCATTGTTGCGGCGAACGGCGGTCGATTGAAGGGATCTCAGATTGTCAGGCAGCGAGATGGACAGAACACCAATGCCTTTGACGAAGATTGTGCAAGGTTATCTGCATGTCTTGTAAGCATTGACCCCCATGGCTGTGGTTGCTCTGACAGTTTGTCTTGCACGCGTACGTGCATGAACGCCTGCATTAGCCCACGAGAGACATGTGTGCACGCACCTGGCCGCAGTTTCCTGCACTTTGTCTGCGCTGTTTGATCGTGGACCACTGTTCTTTGCTGCAGCAATTCGAATGACAGTGCCTTGTTACGCTTTGCTTGTAGCGCAGTGTTGGGCTTGCTCTTTGGAAACGCCGTCGATGAAAGCAAGAAGCTTTGTCTTGCGGGCGGCCAAAGAAGATGAAGGGCAAGCGGAAGCAGAAAGGAAGTCGGGATAAGTCACACAAGATTCTTTGTGCTAGCAGACACGCAGGTTACTTGTAGCATGGCCGTCTTACCGCAGCGGACACTTCTTACTGAAGCCGGACGACATCGACCGCATCCGTAGATAGGTGTTTTGGGACCGTGTCTGAGAAACTCAAGTCGGCCGCTTTCGGAACTTTGTCTGTGCAGGATGTCGCCGAGATCATCGCAGACATCACGGCTGTGATATAGCGACCTGTTACCAGCAGCCCAAGAGAACAGACGCTGGCGTATGTAGAGAACCATATTTCCCCGGTGGTCATCCTGACTCTCGCAACATGAATGCACAGCAACCGGCGCCACAGGTGTGGGACTAGACCACACCCGCAGCAGGCACATTCACTCCTCGCCAGAGCATTCTCCACCAGCGGATAGTGTGTCGCATGTGCCTGGCGATCACAACCCAGACTAGTTGACTGTGGGCCATCAAGGAGCAGTAGTCATATGAGCTAAAGAGCTTGATTTGCAGGGGTGAAAGTGTGATGTCTTGAATTGTGAGCCTTTGCATTCGCGGACTTCTGGCAACACACACCTTTCCGGCAGCGGCATTCCTCACGCTAGACCTGCTGAAACCAACGATGGATGCCCAATACCGGCGGCTAGAACTCTTTGCTGCTCCTTCCAACACCTGCATACACCCTCGCGACCTAATGCGGTTTGATGGTTGCTCAGTACCTGCTTGCCATCTGCGAACGCTGCGTGACCGTCCCGCCGCGTAGCTGCATACAGGATCCAGTGGCTAGGCGCTCGGGCGTTTAGGCTCGCACATGCTCATCCCAATCGCAAGGTGCCCGGCGCGGCGGAATCCTGTTGAGAGGGATGGTCTCAGTTGGTGATCGTGCGCTCGGCGATGAAGTCGGGCGTACCCTAGCGTCGTCGTCGTCGGTTCCTGCAGCTCACCCTGATGCAGCAAGGGGAATCACGGCAGAACTTGCACATCCTGGCGCCACGCATCGGCGCGCGATGAGGCTCAGCCTATGATTCTCGGCCCACCACTCTACATTTTCAGCGATCAAGTGTACGCCGTGATGCAAGCGGGAAATCTCGGATGCTACCGAGCAATCAGTGCAGACACTTGGAATGTGCGCTAACCCGATGTATGAATTTGTGTGCAACCACACTCAATGTTTCAGGTTGAGATCCGTTCCAAAGCGTCACACACCGCTTCCACAGTGACGGAAAAGCGTGCGCGTGCCGGCTGCAGTTGCTGTGTGCTGATGCTCGTGCCAGAGGGAAGGATTCATTGGATACCGTGCATCGCATTCCAGCCATCCTGTGCACATCGGACATTAATCGGGACGATGTGCGCACGCAGCCATGGCTGCGACTATCCGTTCTCGTTCCTCACGGGCAGCTGCGCTGACGTGCGCCTTGTTGAACGTCGACGTTGTACAGCAGAAAAGAGAGCCGTGGAATTATGGAATGAACCATGGTCGTGAGAAACTCTCGACCCCATAATGTTTAGGCTCACGTTCGGAAAGGATGGATTTCCAATGAGAGGCGACCAAATCAGCTTACTATTGATCAGACGCTCCGAGTCGGCAAGGGAAGAAGAGCTGAGGTTTGCAGTGGAAGAATCTGGATCCGTCGATGTGAATGTCATTGCGGCTTTCGTGTGCCGCTAGCGTTTCTCGAATCAATGTAGTCTTGATAGCTTCGGTCCGCATCGATCGACCATGCAGTTGCACAAATCAATCATACTGTCGGGACCGGAACTCTTCCTTCTCAGGAATCTTGCATGTGCTCGTCTTCGTCTGAGTCCTCACCTTGGTCCTCATTGTCGTCGATTCCATCCCACTCCGGTTCCCAATCCGCCTCGCCTCCACCTTCAGCCTGAGCGTCCTCGGCACCCAGAACCTTGTCCAAATTCGCCACGAGTTCAGATGCATGGTCGAACAACCTGTCATCCTCATAGTCTTGCTGCTTGTACAACTTCAGAGAGGTTTTGAGCCACCTTCGGCTACCCTTGAGGACCAATTGAACCTGCTCTGGGGCCAACTTCTTCGCAATACCTGTTTCGGAGTCCATGGCCGAGTCGCCGTTGGGTTCAACGGCACTCCCACTGCGATCAGAGATCAGATGCTGGCACCAACCTCCGAGATACCACGCCTCGACACTTTGGTCATCTTCCAGGATAAGCATATGGAGTACCTCCATGGCATCATGCTCCAGCTCCGCCTCCATGAGCAATCTCGACAACGAGATCTTCGTGGCAAAATCTGGCACGGCAGGGTCCTCCGGCTCGAGATCCATCCAAATAGCCAGAGATCGCTTCAAGGCGGCTTGCGCATCGTCCTTCCTCTCCTGTGACAGTCGGACTGATGCTAATGTTTGCAACACCTCGGGGCTTGTCTCGTCCTCCACTGCCATGGCTTCCGTGACCAAGCTCTCACATCGCGCCTCTGCGTCGTCCTCCCACGAGAGATCCGTCATGTAGACCTCAACAATCCCACATAGCGCATTGGCAAGTTTACGCTTTTTGTCCACCCTCATTAATAGCGTGCTTTGCTCGTCTAGTCCTGGCACTTGGCCGGTCTCCAGGGCGGTTATTTCGAATTGCAAGGCTTTAGCACCCCTCTCGAACCACTCCACGCTTTGCTTGCCACCTTCCTCGCACAATTGCGCAAGCCATAAGAACTTCTCGGCGCCACCGCCCAGTGCCTCCGGTATTTTGCCCTCGGGATCGAGTTGCACCGCCTTCTCGAAGTAGTCCCGAGCCGAGTCCACAGCGCCGAGTTCGATGCTGATTTCACCAAGTAAATTGACTGCCGGTAGAGCCTCTGACACAGCGCGATTTTGGACCAGGGACCAGAGCTGTTTGGCGACTTTCAATGCTTCCTCGGGCTGAGACTGCTCGACGAGTTGCAGCGCTGCTCCATAGAGCTCTTCCGGACTTTGCTTGGGCGGTGCGTTGGCCATTTTTTTGGCTTCTCGAGCTTTACTTCCTGGCTTATTCTTCTTCGTTCGAGCCATGGGGCAAAAAGATGTGTAGTCGAATGCAGAGAAAGTTGAGGAAATATTTCTGGCCATGAGGACCGCTGGTCCGTGCGTATCGATAAGTTCCCGGCCGGACCTCAATCCCAGGACAGACGACACGAACCTTTTGTCTTTGCTGTATTGCATACATTTTCAAAGTCACAAGCCACTATCATGGGGAAGGAAGAGCAGCAGGAGGAGCGCGAGGTGCTGGATTCAATCTACCCGGACGAAATTCACGACATCTCCGAGACCGAATTCAGAATATCCGTGGCACTGGATACGAACAAGCACGAAGACGACGAGGATGAAGACCCAACGATAATATTGAACGTGAAGTACACAGAGAACTATCCAGACGAAGCACCCATCCTCGATGTGACACAGCCACCCAATGCAGTCAAGCACCAGCATCTCGATGTATGGGATGACAAAACGCGGCTGCTGGATGCACTGAAACCCACTATTGAGGAGAACTTGGGCATGCAAATGGTCTTCGCATTGGTCAGCACGCTGAAGGAAGCTGCAGAAGCGCTGATAGCGGAGCGCGAGCAAGAGGTGCAGGCACAAAAAGATGTCGAAAGGGCAATAGCTGAGAAGGAGGAGAATGCCAAGTTTGAAGGAGAAAAGGTGACGAGAGAATCCTTCCTCGCTTGGTCTGAGAGCTTCAAGAAGGAGATGCAAGAAGAGGCCGCCAGGAAACTTGCCGAGCAGGAGGCTGAGGATAAGAAGAAGCGTGGACCGAAGGAGGAGAAGAAGCTCACTGGCAGACAGCTCTGGGAGCAAGGCTTGGCCGGCAAGATCATTGATGAGGATGAAGATGGAGAGGATGTTGATTTGGAGAAGATGAGACAACTCTCGGTGGAAGGATGAAGCGACAGAGCGCGGCGCGGAGACCATTATCATTCTCCTGACATCCATGGACACGGCAGGGTTGTTCACAGCCGGTCAGCACTACCAGGAACCAACAAAAGGCTCTGCTCACGAGGTTCGTCGTACTGTTGAGGCACCCAGCTGGGTTGACAGAGCTGATTCCCAAACGGCCTCCCTTGGACGCAAGTCAAGCGCCTTCTATTGGGAAGGCTTACGGAACTCGACCTGGGTTGCTCCAAGACCAGCCTACGGCAGTGGATCATGTCGGAGGTCAAAACTCTTGCTTGCAGCCACTATGCGCATTCTGCGGAACACGCTGGTTGGCTCAGTGTTAGGAAGAGGAGCAGCAGCGTCTACAGCTCTTGCGGCGAGGCCACTGGATAGAATGGCGTAGTCCGCAAAATGAGAATGACCAGCCTTGTATCGTCCATGTCCGCGTCCTGGAGGAGCATCCCATACACTTTATAACTTTTTGTACTTTTCCCAATGAAGTAATCCGGCTTTATACGCAGTGCTTTACTCTGTCACGTGTTATCGCGCGGCTGAGGTCGGGGCGGAGATTTGCCTAGCGCGACTGCCTCGCCTCTATCGCGTCCATCACGTTCTCCCAAACATCCATCCCGACTTTGTCTCTTCTCCTAATTCACATTTTGCGCCACCTTCAACACCACACCGACAATATGGAGGAGGGCGACAGCGCTGCACTCTTCGGGGACGTGGTGTTCACCGTGATCCCAAGCGACGACATCGAAGAACACAACATCGAATCCCTCAAGGTTGCGATTACCAACAATGGAGGTCGATTTGTACCGCTACGCGCATCCGACCAGCATATCGAGGACCTCGAAGAATTGTCGCACATCATCACCACACATGTGGACTTCCCGCAATACGGTCGCGCCATCGAGCTCGGCACATACATCGTCAAGCCTGCATGGGTGGCTCTCAGCATTCAGAAGCAGAGGCAGGCGTCGACGAGACAATACTCCCCGGATCCGAGCCAATTCTTTCACGATGTGGTTGTCACGTTCGCCGGTCTCCCTGAGAGTGACGAGGAGAATCTCACAGCTGGTGTCATAGCGTTGGGTGGACAGAAGAGCACCGGCCTAAGCAAGCTTGTCACGCACATTGTGACAACCAACGACAACGAAGAGAAGTGCAGACTCGCGAAGGAGAAGCAACTGAAGATGAAGAGAGTCCTTCCACATTGGTTCGATGACTGCTTGAGGCTCGGGAGGAAGATCAACGAGCAACCCTACATGTTTCCGGACCCAGAGATCCTTCGCTCGGATTTGACGGCCAGCACGGTTCGAGGGGCGCAGTCACCGGAGCTCGACGGAGCCACGACTGCGACGCCATCCGGAGAGCCCTCCAGTACCCCACCGTCAAGCCCTTCCGAGTCCCGCAAGAATCTCAATGCCTTGACGAACCGTACGATTTTCCTGTCCGACGATCTACACATCAAGCCGCATCTCCGCAAGACTCTCGATAAGCTCATACATTCTGGTGGGGGAGCCGTCGTTGATTCGGTGACAAAGGCAAACGTGTACATTGGTGCGTACAGAGACGGTTCAGACTTCGTTGCAGCTTCCCGAAAGAAGAACATCGAAGTAGCGAATCTGGCGTGGCTCTTTCATGTCATCAATCGCAACAAGTATGTGAGCCCGCTTCGCCGACTTCTACACTACCCGATTCCACGACGAGGGCTGCCTGGTTTCGAGAATATGAAGATCAGCATTTCGAACTACTCTGGAGATGCGCGCCTTTACGTCGAGAATCTGATTCGATACTGTGGTGCAGAGTACACCAAGACCATGAAGCAAGACAACACTCACGTCATTGCCGCTCACTTGCATGGGGAGAAATGCGAAGCAGCGCAGGAGTGGAACATCAACATGGTGAACCATCTTTGGCTCGAGGAGAGCTATGCAAAATGTGCTGTGCAGTCAATCTCTAACCCAAAATATGTCACATTTCCAACGAGGACAAATCTTGGCGAGGTGGCTGGCCAGACCAGTCTGGACATGAAAGCTGTTGAGCGTCTCTACTACCCATTGCCACGCTCTCCTCAGAAGCCTCAAAAAGCCGCTGAGCGCCAGGGTGTCCCGGCTTCCAGTGCGTTCGCGACGACCAGCGAGCAGAAGGAGCCAGATGTCCCCGAACAGATCGACGAGGATGACGAGATGGACGTCGACAACGTGGAAGAACCACAGACAGCGAAGCGGCCTCGAGGAAGACCGCCAAAATCAGCACTGGCGACGCCTCGTGTCGCAGACGACGAGAAGGAGAACGAGTCACCCTTTATGACAAGTACAGGACGTGCTTCCAAAGTCAAAGCGCTCAACACGTTGCATTCGCAAGCGGCCGACATCGAGCTATTTCAGAAGGAGATGAAGCGAAAAGGCGGTGTCATTCACGGAGGTCGCCGTGACAGCATCGCTGATGAGATGTCCTCCCCTGCGCCGAATCGACGAAACTCCAGGAAGCGTCCCAGCGACGAGTACGATGTCACTGCCGAAGGTAGCGCTCTTAGTGATGGCGAGACCCAACATGTCCCTTCCAAACTCACCAAGAAGGCGAAACATGCGGCTGTTCCCGACCTACCTGAAGTCAGATACCGGATGATGGTGACTGGTGATGATCGCTGGGCGTCGAATGCGCGAAAGGAGTCGGCCGACAAGAACACTCTACGCAGCCTCGGAGTTCTCCTTACCTCGGATCCAAAGAACGTCGACATTCTCGTCGCGCCCAAGCTTCTTCGCACGAGGAAGTTCGTGTGTGCTCTGGCTTGCGCACCCCTCGTGGTCGACACAACTTTCCTGGACTCAGCGCTC
Source organism: Zymoseptoria brevis (assembly GCA_000983655.1). Classification (NCBI taxonomy): domain Eukaryota; kingdom Fungi; phylum Ascomycota; class Dothideomycetes; order Mycosphaerellales; family Mycosphaerellaceae; genus Zymoseptoria; species Zymoseptoria brevis. The sequence continues at coordinate 139,381 of JYJE01005863.1, read as the reverse complement.
AAGCACAAGAAGCTTGCTGCGGATCCTCCAATGCTGAAGGACCGGGAAGGTGAGCAGCGTCTTGGTTACAAACTCGCTGACGCCTTGGAGCGGGCAAAACTCAACAACCGGAAGCTCTTCCGCGGCTGGTCGATCTTTGTCACCAAGGATGTCAATGGAGGCTTCGACACATACAAGGACATCATCACGCTGAACGGTGGAGTTGCGCTACTATACACCGGGCGCACTGGAATTACGCTGCCCAAGCGACAAGAACGCGACGATCCCGAGTCAGGACAGGAGTCTCAGAATCAGGGCGGCGATGATGAGTTTGATTACGTGTACCTTGTCTCCGGCGGCTCAGAGGCAGAGGTCAAGCTCTGGAAGACGTTCCGTGACACCATCGGCAAGCAACAGCTCAAGGCACGCATCGTGCAACCGGACTGGCTGCTCCACGCCGCCATGACTCAACAAATCATCTGGAAGGACAGTTATTCTCTGGATGAGGGCTTGGTGATGTCTCAGCGCAGTGGTTGAGTGATTGAGCTGTGATCGTGCCTCTTCGGGCTAGAGTTGACAGAAAATTTTGCAGGCTTCCCATGGTCATTTCGGCCGGTTGTAAGGAGACGGTGGTTCGGGAAAATTGACTGGTACAGGACAAAGTAGGAATTGGTTTTCACATTTAGCGAGGCGCTGGTGGGAGAGGCAATGGACGATAGTTGTCTACAATGCAAACAGAACCTCAGATGTTCAACTGAGCGATACACAAGCAACCTTGTTGATCCATTTAATTTCAACTGACGGCTAACAACACTGCTTCACAGGGCGCTCGATGCCAGTGCTGACGAGCCTGGAGTCGACCGCCCGTTGCGAAGAGGTCGACACGGATACTCAGTGGCGTCGACTTCTTTCAGACCGCCATGGCGGGCTCCCCGGTTCGCGATGCGGTGCCATGCCCGGTCGTGGATCTGAATCTGTCTCTGAAATGATGACTGCTCAGGTCGTGGTCTCCTCCAGAGTCTGCTCCCGGATTGGCAGTCTACAGTCATGTGAGTGAATGCGTCCGAGCACAACCTATGGCGACTCACCTCGTATTCCAGGACCTTGATAAACTTATAGAAGCCCGAAGCCAGAAGAGATCCCATCAATGGTCCAATCCAGTAGATCCTGGCGATCCGAACGTAATAAGTCAGCTATGGTCTAGACGAATGAGGAATCGATACAAAGCAAGACCTGTCGGGATTCATGTCGAACAATCTCGCGTCAACGCAGGTCTAGTACTCACCAATGGTATTTCGGAAAGTTGTGATTGACGACTGCTGGACCAAAGGATCGTGCTGGATTCAAACTACCGCCGGTGAAGAAGACTCCTGTGAGCTCTGCGATGAAGAGCGACAGACCAATACCGATCTGCACATTCATAAGGTCAGCATGCTCTACTATCGCCTGTGACCGCAGTGCTCTTACAGGTGCAATGAATGTTGACTTGTGCTTCTCGGCCGCCAACATGATGATCGTGAAGACCAACTCGGCCGTCAAGATCATCTCCAGAAACACTCCTTGAGCAACAGTCGTTCCGCCTCCCAGCGTTGTCTCAGCGGCGAGCGGACCTGGCAGCATGCACGAGATCAACGCCGCGGCGGTGATGCCTCCGAGCACCTGGGAGATGCCGAGCAAGACCCCTCTGATCCAGGGCACCGCACCGATGAGGCACAGTCCGAGGGTGACGGCTGGATTGAACAAGCCTCCACTAATGCGGAAGAAAACCCAAACGTTGACCGCGAGGGAGAAGCCGAAGCAGAGCGAGATGTATAGTAGCTGTTGGATCTTGCCGTCCGCTCCGGGGTTTACGGGGAGGTTGTTGACGACTTGGGTGCCGCCGAGGGCGAAGAAGAGGAACAGAATGGTGCCGATGAACTCGCCGCACATGGCCTATTTGCTCAATAGGTAAGTTGTGGCTCCAACGGAGAGAATTGTATTCGGACTCACGACGAAATGATTGCGAGCATTGTCTGGTAGCCTTCGAGCGAGTGGTAGTGGATGAGCTTGGCTCTCGCCTTGTTCGGCGACTTTACTGATTGGATCTGCCATCGATGCTCTGGCTTCATGGAGCGGTGCCTGTCACAAGATCCGTGTTCGAAGACAGAGGGAGTGCTCTCCTATATGCAAAGGGATATTGATGATCACCACCAGCGTGTACCGGATTCTGGGTGAAGGGCAGGTCAGCAGGTCGTCCTCAGGTTGCTCCATGGGTATCACTGCTCCGTTGGCTGGTTCGCTGACATACAATCGACATGGCGTTGTGTATATCAATATCTTGGAAACTTCATCTATTGGGCTGTCTTTACACCTTAGGTCCTTGAGGCTGCGGTGTCATGCTTCTGCGGTTTCTCCTTGGTCTAATAATGTAGTGGAAATGGTCACAGCTCAACGTCTTTGCACGCCTTCTTCCATACGACGACCGGCATGTTCTCAAAGCTCACAAGTCCTGCGAGACCTGGAAGAGGCACATGGAAACTTGACATCGGCACGAACGGCGATATCGACGTCTCACAAAGATTCACTTCGAAGTTGCGCTAGGCCTAAGGTGGCAGGTGTGTGGAACCGTGAAAGCCCACGACACTTACGACAGCGCATAGGTGCCACGCGTGGTCTCCTGCGTGCGACACCGGGTTTTTGCGGCTTATCTGTTTGAGCGCAGCGCAAGGGGAGTTGACACGAACCTTCGCCACGAGAGTTGATACAGCGTGAGCGTTGACGGCTCACGTCGTGCTCAGCGCGATCGCAAGGATGTCAGTAGTGTGTATACCAATATGGAGGCCCCTCCTCAATTTCCTTCGTCGGCTGTGCAGCTAGACGATCAACACCGGCAGTACTCAATTCTTGAAGCACTGTGTATGTGCCAATTGTGTCCTTCCCGAACTCCTGCCGTGCTTCTCACGCCGCACTTTGATCACTTCGTAGACCTTCTTCCCAAGCAGCAGTGGCGGACAAATTGCATGTCGATCGTGTCGACTTCCAAGATCCGGCATATTGTGGTTTTGCCGACGGGCGTCCCATTCGTTTGTCTTGTCCGCATCGGCTTTGCTCCGAGTGACTCAAGCGCATCGATCGCGCATCATCTACCCGAATCATTTCAAGTGCCACCCATAGTCTCGTCCTCAGCGCCTGCTGTGGCATCTAACTCCTCGACACCTTCACCATTCCACCACAATTCTGGCCCAAGTCCTGAATTCATCATTGAGCCTCTGATGAGGTAAGGCGGCATCCTCCGGGCCTGGTCTTCTTCCTCCTGAGTTTCATACGCTTGCGACCTCAGCGCATCAGGGGAAATGTCATGCCACTGTTCCTCCTCGATGCGCATCAGACAGCTCTCTGCATTATCGAAAAAGAACTCATTGAATTCCCCTTCCTCGTTCGGCGCGCGCCACACAAATGCCCAAGTCCCGCTTTCGTCTTTGTCCCAGGATGTGTTGTCGAACAGAGTTTCTGGTGGCACGACGAGGTCTTCGTAAAAGTCCACTGAGAGATAGATTCCGGTCGGATTTGACTGCGTGATTGTTGCTCGAATGATCTCGCCTTTGAAGGGTCGGAAGACGATGAGACGGAAGTCTACATTGACATTGACGATTCCAGTCCTGTGTCCGATTAGTCCCTCGGATGTTGAGACCAGGGAGTGGAACCCGAGACACAGGCCGACTTTGTGAATCACCTTGTCGGCATATTTGGTGTTAATGAAGTCCTCGATTGCGCGAATGCTGGGCTTGGAGAAGTCCTTTGGAGGGATCTGAACCACGTCCGCGACCGTCACCTTTGTGCTGATTAGTAGACGTCGCAGATAGTGCGTGTCGTGCGCATACAAGTGTGAACATTCTGACTCTTGCCTCGAGGGCACTTCTTGCTATCGATCTTTTGTCTTTGAGCTTTGTTGTAGGAATGACTCTAGCGTGCTCATGATGAACGGAAGGATGTCGGTCGCAGAATGTTAGGAGTGTCGCATGTTGAAGTAGTGGTCGCAGAGCAGATTCGTTTTCACTTATTCATCGCAGCGGCGGGATTTTAAGCCAATCGGAAGGCTTGACGAGCCCCCACTTTCTGCCATACACATGGATCTCGAGGAGGGAAGATGTTGAACTTTTCGAACAACAACATCAAAGTCATCATGATTACCAGACTATCTACCAAGTGATTCCGCAGCAAGTCAGCTTGAGTTATGAGTGGGTTTCAGTTTCCTCCGCCGCCTCCGCCGCCGCCGCCGAGGAGCCTGCCGAATTTCGAGGATCAATACAACAACGCTGATTCGAGCCGTGGACGTGGAAGAGGCAGAGGCAGAGGCCGCGGAGGGAACGATGGTCGCGGTCGCGGGTCCCGAGGCGGAAGGGGCGGTAGTAGCAGCAATCGTGGGATCATTCAGCAAAACTCTTCGATGAACTCTCGCCCTCGCAACGACAATCCCGCAGTATCACTTCCGCAATATGGACCTGGCCTTCCCAATCCGATATTTCCGCCTTCATCAATACTACCATCAATACCTCCTGGCTCGTATGTAAATCCTGCCTTCCAGTTCGGCGGTCTGGGCCTCAATCTGCCTACGGAATCTCCTCAAAGGACTTTCGCCGGACACAAGAGAAAACTGGATGCCCTTCGAGAGCCAAAGCCTGTAGCAAATTCAGACAGTTATGTAGCTCCTGCTGTACCCAGTTTTGGAGCGCCCATCATTCCTCTCAAGCTTGATCGCCCTTCATCCCTATCCGAAAAGACTGCACCACCAAGGAAGCGAACGACAAACGTGCTGGGTCTGACACCTGTCGGCGAACAGCGATACTCGTCTTCTGAAAGCGAACATGAAGATGATGAAATCGATGAGGAAGCCATGTTCGCTGAGCTGGGCACTACCTTGACATTCGAGCACAATGGGACGGTACTGTCGCTCAACTCAGCTGCAGATCTCGCAAAGTGGAAGAAGGAGAGATCAAAGAACTTTCCAACCAAAGCTCGGACGGCTATGAAGATAGATGAGAAGCGTCAAATAGGAGGAGAAAGAAGACGACTTCTGGTACAGGCCAGCGACGCTTTGCGAGAAGCTAGGAGACCAAAGGAGCAGCCACGAAAGCCGAAAGCTCAACCGGAGGTGATGAAGCCGTCAGTTGAACGCATACCGGAGACGAAGCTGGAGAAGGCGAAGAGAGAGCTGGCGACGCAGGCCGACAGACTTGAAGAGTTGCGGAAGAAGGTGGCAAAAAGTAAGGCGCATGCAGTCCAGCTCAAGGCACAGAAGACAGCAAGAGAGCTCTCGCAAGACAATTCGCCTGAGGTGGTCGCAAAAGTGAACGGCGAAGAAAAGGCGGAGGGCGAGAATCCCACTCAAGATAATAACGATGATGAAGCTGTCGATTCATCATCCTCGGAGTCATCGGTCATCAGCTCTGACTCCTCAGATAGCTCGCACGACGACGATGAACCTCCCGAACAGACTTCCTCGAAGCTACCTCCAGTGACATCCGGCACGAAGAAACCGCTCTGTACCTACTACGTTGCAAGCGGACAATGCAGAGATGGCGATGCTTGCAGATTTCGGCACGAGCTGCCAGAGCGAGGCACCGGACATGCGTATCGCGAGTCTCAAGACCACCAGCAACAGCAGCGGCGCCAACCAAACCGCGATCCGCACGCTCCGCCCGAGCTGGCCACGATCGACCGGAAGACCATCTTTCAGCGCATGATGGAGCAGGAGCACGGAGGGGAGGATCAGCTGGCGTTGCAGGTCATCAAGTATCTGGGAAGGATGAACTTCTTTGCAGAGAAACATCATGAGTGAATGTGGATGCTGGAGAGACAAGAGTCGAATTCGTGTGCTCCAAGTACAGCCATGTCAAATGCTCGCAAGTCGAACCTTGGCGTGTGAAAACACCTTGCCCGAGACAACGTCTGTGAAAGCGGCGCACTCAACTTTTGGGAAATCCCCAATGACTGGTTCCCGATGATGAAATCGCTCTGAAAGTCGCAATCGCTGTCCGTCGTATCTGCTCATCCTTGAACCTCCCGCAATGCATTTGTCCCGAAAGCAAAAGCCTGGTGTGCTGTCCAAACCCAGCGAACGTCCATAACCACAAAGTCTTAGTCCATTGCAGGCTCCTCCTTCACCCCCTCCTCGGCCTTGTGAGAATCCGCCCGCTTGGAGCGCTTCGATGGACTCTCGTTGTCATCTTCGTCCTCGCCATTGGCATCCGCGTCAGCCACCTCGGCCTGGGCTTTGCGGCCTAATAGCACGTGTCAGTAGGTGAAGTACGGTCAGAATCATAGACATGCTCACCACGCTTCTTCCCACCGGTGGACTTCGGAGTATTGGCGGCAGCGGCTTTGGTCTTCTTCAGCGGTGTAGCGGTGTCGGGGTCGGTCCGATTCTCGTTGATCTCTTTGGCGCGGGTCTTCGCGGCACGGAACCAGTGCTCGTAGCCGCTGACGGTCTTGGTATTCTCGACAGCCTTCATGAGGGCGAAAGTTGGGTTGCTCAAGGTTCCGCCTTTTTCGAGGAGCGCAGCGATCACGCAGCTCATTTGCTCAAAGGTGAAGGTCTGTTCGGAATTCTTGGATGCCATTTTGGATGCGCGGTGGTATGATCTGGTGAACAGAATGTCAGTGATCGGGTGCCGGGGCAGGCTGCCACGGTCTGACTGACTTACGTGGAGATTGGGCCGGACTGCTTCGTTGTCCCGGTGGTGGATGATTGTGGTGTCGATGTGGTTGTGGAGGAAGATGGAAAGGAGCAAACGCAGCGAGCTTTGGACACCGGACAGAGCTCGCACGGTCCAGGCAGCTCTGCTTAGCTAGCCAATGAACGTACGGCGACGAGGTGAATCACAGGCCAAACGAAAGTGAGCTAACATGAGGTATGACCACAGTGCTGAAGTACTGTATTGCCGCCACAATGGCCTGGTATCTTCATTTTGGCCGCTCGCATACTTCACCCTCTTTCCACTTTCGACCAATTTTCACATGCGAGTATGCGCTCCTTCCCGATTCGGACGTCTAGAACGTACACTCCACAAATCTCGCTCGCTGGCCTCCCGTTTGTCCAACTTGTCAATGCGTTGCACACACCCAGCATCCAACCAAGGGCACATTGCGCCAGCATCGACTTCCGAGTCCCTTCACAGCTTCGACACCTTCTGCACATACCCCGTCTTCAGCTCACTAGCCCAATTCGAAGTGATCATCTTCTTATACTTCTCATCCATCTGCGACTTCATCTGCTTCGGCACTTTACTCCACTCCCTGTTATGCTCCTCCTCAAGCCTCCTGTATCTCTCAAGCTCGGGAACAATCCACTCAGTCGCAGTATCTGCAGTCCGACCCACGACTTCCATGGGGATCAGATGCCCGATATCCGAAAACGTGACCTCCTTCACTCGACCTTTCTTCGCGCCGCCGGAGCCGCCGGGCCCGATACCGGTGCTGGCCATTTTGTCCGCTTTCAACATCGGAGTGGAGACGTCTGATTTGCCGCCGAACAGGTACAAGACGCTGGGACGAACGAATTGCAGGCGCGCGTGGGTAGCTACTGGTTCTGGTCTGTAGAATGGGGAGTTGGGACCTGTAGCTGGATCGACGTCGATGTGGGTGACGGGGTTGGCATCGTTGGAAGGATCTGGGTATTCAGATGTTGGAAAATTAGCCCGGAGGAAGGTCAAGACTTCTTGGTGTTTTGTCGTTTTCAGCGTCACCTCCGTCTCTGTGTTCTTGTCGGGTGTGACGGAGGCAGTACTTGGATCTGCCGAGACTACCGGGATCGTCGTCTCTGCTGTCTGCGATTCAGGGTGGATCAGAGTGGGAAGCTCGCGCAGACCGTGTTCGATCCACTTGTCGAACACTCGGGGATCCCAGGCCTGATAGAATTTGGACCGTCCGAACGCGGCTCTGGCATCTTTACGGCTCGGCCATCGATCTCGTCGGACAGTAGAAGCGCCCGCGATCCCAGAACTTCCTTCTGTGGCTTGTAGTCGTTGTGCTACGGGGTCGATCATCACCAGTGTCGTGAATAGTCGTGGGTGCATTAGTGAAAGATTGATGAGATGGTTGCCACCCGCACTGTGCCCTATACCGATCAAAGGCCGCTTCATGTGTTTCCGGAAGTGGTTGACCATGAGGAAGAGATCTCTAGGATGGTCGAACCAGGATGCTATCGCGACGTCAATTAAAATGCAGCAGCAGTGAAAAAGTTGAACGTACGATCATTTCCCAGTTTGTGCTCGTTCAATACTCCAGATTGACCCTGATGGGAGACATCCGCTATCCAAATACTCCGGATCTTGACATTTCGCGCCTTTAGTCGATCGTAGAGATCATCCCAGAGAGGCTCGTACAGTTCCTGCCCTACATTAGTTTGTGCCACGCAATAATTCCCCTGCCATGCAAGTGAGATACCTTCGGAAATCCATTTGCATGCGCTCCAATCACAGTCACATCGCCTTCGTCTTCATGCGTAGAGTCTTTCGGTATATATTGCTTGATTGCGATGTGCAGGACGGCTTCCTGATCGTCTGCTGTTCCTCTTGCGTAGTCCCTGATGTGAGAGGCGGGAAGTGCATGTTCTTTTATGCGGAAGCGTGCGGTCGCCATCTCGCACTTGTCTAGTTGATGGAAGATAGAGAAAAGATCTAGATGCAGATAACTTCTCTAAAGAACGCTTGAAATTAGTGATGCTTGATGTTCGGCATAAACCAATGTTTCCAAGAGGCAGGACGTGAAGTCAACAGCCGGGATGGAGACCGAGGTTGCCGAAGCTCAGGCTCCTTCGGCAGTCAAGTCGGCGCTTTACCACGATGCGATTCGTATCGACTAAGGTACCATTGCACTGTACCCGGCCGACTCTATAGTCCACAAAGTGAGACATGGGCACTTGCGACTTGAAAGTGTTCGTCTTCCTGTCAAGCTAACTTACGGATTGCAGGTTCACTGAAGCAACCCCACTATGATCCACGAGCTTCATTGCCGCTGTAGCCGATGTCGCGGGGAGCAGGTAGTAACTAGGACAGTATAGACTATATTGCTCGTCCACCGCCTCCAAGTCCTCTTCATGCACGTCCGAAGTTGTTTCATTGCCCGCCTTGCTTGCCAATGATGGTACATTCTAGTATGAAGGAAAATGTAATGCCCAACGGCAGTTCTTCCAACGAACTGGAAGCCGAACGAAACGAGGCGAAAGGACGAATGGAATTCCGCCTGCGAGCGCACATCCTCGTTCAGAGTACATCGAGCGGATAAGCGTTCCCCTCAACGACGTTCCAGCTTTCACACCAACAAAGAAGCTGCGATGCGCGATCATTGGGGCTGGCTTTTCGGGTATGACGATGGCTCACAAGCTGCAGTATAAGTATGCCGAAGAGCTTGGTAAACTTCTCGACTTCGTTATATACGAAGCACGATCTACCGTTGGAGGGACCTGGGACGCCAACACCTACCGTAAGCATCCATGTTGATGGCTGGTGTATCTAGTCGCAGCTGACATTGGACAGCCGGCGTACGATGCGACGTGCCGTCTGCTATTTATTGCTTTCCGTTTGAGCCATATCCAGAATGGTCGCATTTTTTCTCTCGGGGTGAGCGAATCCAGGAGTACTTCCAGATGGCAGTGAAGAAGTGGAAGCTGGATCAGCATATCCTTTTCGATCACGGGGTCCAGGATGCCACTTGGATCGAAGACAAGGCACAGTGGAAGCTGGTTGTCCAGCACAAAGGCCGCGAAATAGTGGACCATGTCGATATTCTGATATCAGCCCGCGGTTTCCTCTCAAGCTGGCACTGGCCCGATATTGCCGGCATTCACAACTTCGCCGGGAAGAAGGTCCACAGCGCAGATTGGGATCACTCTTTCGACTGTTCACACAAGAGGATAGCCGTGATAGGGAATGGCTCATCGGGTATACAGATCTTGCCTGAAATGGCAAAGCTTGAAGGCAGCGAAGTCGTTAGCTTTCAAAGAAGTCCGACATGGATCGTATCGAGGCATGCGCCTGCACGGTTGCTGGGCAGAGATGACCCAGATCCAAACCCAGCATATACGGAAGAGGACAAGGCGAAGTTCCGAGATCCGGAGGAGATGAGGAAGTACCGGAAGGCTGTCCAAGCAGGCGTGAACAAGGGCTTCAAGCTGTTCGCCAAGGGCTCCGCTTACAATTCCGAAATGACAACGTTCGCCACGAAGCAAATGTCGGAGAAGCTCAACAACGATCCTGAATTGTGCGAGAAGCTGATTCCAAAGTACGAGTTGGGCTGTCGTAGAATCACTCCTGGAACTGGCTATCTCGAAGCTTTCACGCAGTCGAATGTGAAGCTGGAGAACAACGAGATCTCACACATCTCAGCCAAGGGAATACACACAAAGAGTGGCGCGTTCCACGAGCTCGATGTGATCGTCTGCGCCACAGGCTTCGACATCAGCCAAGTTCCGAACTTCCCGTTGATCGGCCGAGATTGTGTCAGCCTTGCAGAGAAGTGGAAGGATGAGCCGGAGAGCTATATGTCGCTCGCCTGCCCCGACATGCCGAATTTGTTCTTTTTCACGGGACCCAACGCTACAGTAGGCCATGGTTCGCTTATCTTCAGCCTGGACTGGTCTGCCGAGTGGATGATTCGTTGGATCCAGAAGATGGCATACGAGGATATCGCGTCGATCGCGCCGAAGCAGGATGTGGTCGATGAGTTTGTCCGATATGGAGACCAGATCCACAAGACATTGACGTGGACGGGAGGTTGTCGGTCGTGGTACAAGGCAAACCGCGTCAACGGCAGAGTCACTGCGACGTTTGCCGGTTCTGCCATATTGTACGAGAAGCTGGTGAACGGCAGGCTCCGTCCGGAAGATTTCGAGATCCGCTATCGCAGTGCCAATCGCTGGCGATTCCTCGGGAATGGCTTCACCGATTACGAGCTCCAGGAGGACATCGATCTCAGCTATTACATCCCAGAGGTCGGTGACATATAGCGAGCCGAATCGATGTCTTTGCCTTCGCTTTTCTGCTTTGCAAGCCGTCCGATCAATGCTCGCTTGTATCGGCAGGCAGCATGACACATGAGCCTTAGCTCGAATCCCTTCGCGAAGCCAAGCAGCTAGGTTTTCTTTCAAAGAACTTCAGCTGCAAGGGCTCGCTAGAATGCTCTCCAGTGTTCTCGAGCTTCTAGTCGTAGGTCTGCTCCATCACGAATAGCTGCCCGCTCAGAAGAACTTGATACCGGCGCTCTCCTCCTGGCCAAAGATTTGACCCTTCCCTCGCTTCACCAACACAGCCAGAACTTTCCGTAGCAAAGTCTCGTCAATGTCCTTCCACTCTTTGCCCTGCACTGCATCACCTTCCCTCAGTTCGTAGATTGTAAGCACGGTGCCCTTTTGGCCAGTATCCTCGACCCAGCTGTAGATAGTGTCCGCCCACTCGGCTGGTGTCTTCCAGTAGACATAGCAGGTACTGCTTTGCTCGCCCCGCCCTGTCGATGGAATCCATTCAATGCGAGGTCCATTCTCGGGTTTGCTCATGTAGTCGAGGACCGTGCGAACATCGGCGGACTTCAGGGAGCGTTTGATGCTGGCATTTCCAAACAGATCGGCGGGTGGCGAGGATAAAGATAGTCGGAAAATACGCTGCTGGGCGCAGTAAGACGTGATGATGCTGGACCAAAGCTCAAGCTGGCGTGCACGCGTGGTGAGGTTTGGCTGGAGTGTATAGAAAGGCGGGTACTTCTTGATCGAGGCGAAGTCGGCGGTATCAGGAGCACTGCTATCACCTGCTTTCTGCTCAGATGCCATAAAGGCAGTCGGTCCTGATATCGACAGCCCTGCGAGGGATTGTTCCGCCATGGTGAAAAGACGAAGTGGAATGTTCGAAGTTGGATGAGCTTCCAATTCGAAGTGCTGTCCGAGCGGTCCATCAATATCCATCAAAGCTTAGGTGGACATTTGATAGGAATGCCCGATTCGGTTTCGTGCGCAAGGTACCTCACATCCGACTTCAGTCGTCAAGCCGCTGCCATTGCGCCTGAACACACACAACACCAACGATGATTCCCTCAAGAACGGCACGAGCAGTCACGCGACGACTACGATCGCAGAACGTCGCGCAGCGACGACAAGCTTCCGGCTCCCACGGCCATGACGGACCAGTGAACGAGAGCTACGGTGTACGGCCACCCCGAGCACGACAGCAAAATGTGGCCTGCTGGAGTGTATGTCCATGACAACCGCTGACATGATATGTAGCGTGGATTCTTCATCGCCATCGCTGCCATTCCCGCATCCATGGCCCTCTACAAGTTCAGCGGACAGGGCAGCAACGACAAGCCATACTTCACCCGCTGGATCTCCGAAACATACGCCGGATACAAGACGCAATGGGCGCAGCGAAACGACACGCACACAAAAGCTATGGAGCAGGCGGCGGCGGACAGGAGCTTGTTCATTCACGAGACCAACAATAACGTCAGACACGTGGATTTGAGATACCCAGAGTACGTCGTATACAACATGCCTAGCATGCCACGATTGGAGCGCGCGTGGAACAAGGCAGCGCTCCCACGGCACTTCGTGCTCAGTTTGGAGGTGGTAAAAGTGCAAGGGCTGACAGTTTACTCGCAGACAATTCAACCACTCCAACCCATGGAACGTGCCAGCCGGTCGCGGTGGTGCCAACTTGGATGTCTTGATCGAGAAGTACCAGAAGGAGGCATACAGCAAACAGGAGGAGAAGCACCAGCAATTGAAGGATAACAAGGTTCCGGCAGAGCAGCCTTTTGAGAACTTCCGCAAGGTGACACCGGCTGCTGCAGACAGCGGATCTTGAGGTGGTTTTCGTGTGTATGTAAATGGCTGCAAGCTGGGAATGATAACCTCTGCGATGCTCCTTGTGACGAACGTCAGCTTGCCTAAGTGCAATACATCGAGTAATGATCGCGGACGTCGGTAAGATTTGAGCACAGGATGCGAGGTGGATCGGCGAATGTGATAGATGTCGGCTCATCTCTATACATGTCGTACAAGCTGGCCGCGCAGGCTACTGAAGAGGTCGTACAGCAACAGTCCGAAGCTGTGAAAGCTGGCCATGTTCCTGACCGTAAAGCGAGCGTAGCAAACCCTCGCGACAGCCGTGGCTATACCACTCAAAATTCCGCACGGATCGTATTTGTATGTCTTCGAAGCGAATGCATGACTAGTCGTATGACAGCAGCTGTCCGCCTCTTGAGCACAACCGATCCTCTACTTTGGGGAGCGCGAGAATCGTCGAGTGTCGCGATTTTTCTGGATATCGTGGACGATGTCTGCGACCGGCATGATCCTCCTGTTCCTTGTACGCCTTGCAATGCCGCTGGATATTGTATCATGCCTAATGGTTTAGGTCTTCTCACTTTCTTTCATCGCCCATGTCCTTCTCATCATAAGATCACTTTGGCCCAGCACTCCTGACCATACTCGAATGCGGTGCTGCTGCGTTTTCAACAGGCGCATCGGGAACGGGAACGTCGGAGAAGTCATCCTGACCGATGGCACGGATTGTCCATGTATCTATGCCGGTGAGTCAGCTTGGAAGTTCATGGCTTTTCGCAAATGTGTTTCGCTCATGCAGGGCAACGTACAAACTCCCGCGACGAAGCCGAATAATGCAAGGCCGGTCAGTCCATTACGGATGAGGTATGGCTGTCTGGCACGGTATAGTGCGGCAGATGGTCGATTGTTCTTGTCGTAGTAGGACGACTGGGGTATTCTAAACACATTGTTAGTCTCTCCTATCTTTCAGCGACTTTTTCTCCGTCCACCAACCTTCCGAGAGCCATTTCGAATGTGAAGTGTAGTCGATGATGATGCTCGACTTGCGATCGATGGTCGTCCGTTCATGCCAAGCTTTCGGCGCCGGTCGCGACTTCACGAGGCGGACCTCTTCCCGTCCTTTGCAAGCTGCACCTCGCGTCCGCTTCTTCACAACTTCACCTCACTCCACATCACAAACAAAACACCATCCCGTCCTTTCAACTTCCACCGCGACAAAAACTCCACCATCACCGCCAGCAATGTCCGCCGACCAGGAAGGGAATTGAGTTCACTTTTGTAGATACCTCGCCCAGTGCGTGCAGTAGCAGCAGCTCGTGTTACCTCGTGACTCTCCATACACGTCAACACCATTACGCTGCACTTGCCGCGAAGCTGCGATGGCGACGGCTGCCGAGACTCTGAAATCGCTCAACTCTGCACGCGACATCGTGCTGCGAGATCCCACTCTATACCCTGCTGTAGTGCCTGGTATCGTTCAAGTCGTCACACCTGCAGCACAGCTCGAGCTGCGAAGATGGGGTGCCGATTTCCTCGCAGAAACGTTCGCTTCGCAGGTCGTGACCCGAGAGTCGAAGCAGCAGATGTCTTCGGAGGTGCTCGATGCTATCAAAGGCTACTTGAATCGGAAGGAGATCATTGGGGAGGAGGAGGACACCAACGTTGTGAAGAGCGCGGTACAATGTGCTGCGAGCATATATGAATTCGTGTTCAGGCACACGGTGACCACACCGACAGATACGGAGACATGGGCCAAGATCGCGAGCATCAAGAGCAGCATTTTACGGAGGATGGACACAGCAGCGCCCGGAGTACGGATATGTTGCATCAAATTTGTCGCATGCGTGGTGCAGACTCAGACGCCAGGCTTGGTCGCAGATCCTAGGCGGCCTGAGTATGAGATCAGTCTGGCGCTTGTGCCAAGAGACCACCCTGTCATACCGCCTGCCAACCTCGAGGCTGAGGCTTCTGGACTTCTGGACAGGCTGTTGAGTGTGCTGCAGGACAATGTCGATGACCCTCTCCTCGTGACTGCCACCTTGAACGCCCTCGCCAACCTTGTGCATAAGCGCGCGAGTGTCGCAAGCAAGGTCTTGACCACAGTCGTCCACTTCAACCCGCTCAAGTCAGCGACCCGACCTCTATCATCCAGAAATCGAGTCGCCATCAGAAGCATGACACGAACAACGATGTCCTTCCTCCTGAACTGTCTCAAACGCAACCCAAACAGCACCTTCGCTGGCAGGATACAGCAGCAAATCGAGCGGTTGAAACACAACTTGACGGAAGTGTTCTCGGAGAACAATCAACTAAAGCGACCTGCCCCTGATGCGCCAGCCAACGCATTGGACGACGCGAAGCGGCAGCGACTCAACCATGCAGCAGCAAATGGAGCTCCTGTGCAGCAACAACGACCTCACCCGCCGCGTCCAACCGCATATCCCCCCTTACCACCTGGCCCGGTATCTCTTGCCCAAATATGGACGCTTACAGACGATGTCCGGATCAACACATTCCCTGTCGAGCGTGTGCCCCGGAATATCATGGAGACGCTAGTCCCTGCTCTCTTTCAAGCCCTGACCGAGGACCGACTGAACGAAGCCATCAATGTGGTGAGATCAAGGTGGCTCGAGCTGAGCAAGAAAACAGCGGTCGATGCCGCCAAAGCTGTGACTGGTGACGATGATGATGATGATGATGATTACGATCCCCTCGCGACATTCGAGGACACCGACCAAATCCTGAACAGACTAGATAATGCACCTCCCAACGGTGTAGCTCCTGAGATTGCTGTCACTACCTTCAACCTACCTCCGCCTCCGCCCCTGACCGACCAAGATCGAGACGAATACAGCAAGACGGCTTTGACGCGCGTCTTTGGAACCCTTGCGAGTCTCGACAAAGAAGCCAAACCGAAGGCTCGACAGGCCCACGAGCATGGCTTCAATAGACTAGCAGCCGTGTCAGCGAGTCACGACAGGGAAGGCTGGATCACGCTTGTCACTCGACTAGCAACAAGGTCTTCGTTCGATCTAGGAGTGAAGGACGAACTGAAGAAAGAGAACCAGGACCGTTCGCTCAGCAAAAAGGGCCATGTATTCAACCTCTCCTCTGGCATACGAGAGTCACTTTTGAACTATGTCATGGAGAGCTTCCGGAGCAGGATGGAGGTAGCTATCATCTGGCTGAATGAGGAGTGGTATTCAGATCGATTGCAGCAGAAGCAGAACCAAGCACACGGCATGGATGTCGACAGCGAAGACCTGCCAAATTACTGGTTCTGGACATTGCGACTCCTGGATGGTATGATGCCATACTTCGACGTCAAGGATGGTCGCATCCTCATCAGATTGCTGTCCGAAGTACCGGCCATCAACCGCGATGTGCTTGATCGAGTGAGGAAGATTGCCGAGGATCCGGAACGCGTGGCCATCAGCACGAATGCGCTCTTGTATCTGATCATGTTCAAACCTCCGGTGCGGGAACTCGCGATCGATTGTGTGGAGCAGATGTGGAGGGAGAACAGTGATGCGAAGACTTCGACGAAAAAGATTCTGGTGAAATGGCGGCCGGCAGTGCTCGAGGAGGGCAAGGAGAAGGTCAAGGCGGAGGGTTGAAACAGGTGGGATGACTCACCTGTGCATTTTGAAAGCATGCGTGAAGGAGACGCATTATGATGACCGGAGCAGTCGTGTACTCTATGAGAAGGAGAGTTGGTGAGAAGGCTCCAAGCTATCGCTGCGCTTGAGAGCCATATCAGGCACTCGCACATATGGATGGGCCGCAGGCATATGGGGAAAGATCACAGCTATCGTCTCTATTCGACGGGCATTCACTCTGAACTGCATATCGTAAGATTCTGTGGTCGTGCGACACCTCTTCTGCCTTGTCCCGTGAAAGTGAAGTGATAAAGTGACTGCGGCTGCTTTAGGCCTCAGACCACTGCGAAGTCTAAACTCTATTTCAAGACATGAACCGGTACGCCAACGAATCGTGCCCACATAAACAGCAACGACACCGTTAAGACAATTAAAACCACCCTTTGCCTTCTTCACGAAGCGCGACTCCTTTTCTCCATGCACTCTTCCAACTTACACCGCCTGCACCCAAGTCGTTGGTAATTATGACCATGACAGCGAAGCTCCGTCCGTTGCACTTCCCTACAATCGCTCAAATTATGAGAGTAGATGCTAAACATACTGAATCAGGCGGTATGTCAACAAGTTTCTTTTACTTCGCTCTCACGCTACAGCACTCCTCCGAACGCAACGAACCTTCTGGATGCCAGCTGTTGGACTGGACATCTGCTACACTTGCCTGCCTGCCCTTCGACGTCGATCGTACGCCAAACGAAGTGACGTCTGCACCTGGAGACGAAACCCGGAACACTGGCCCTGCCGATCCTGGACAAATGCCGGGGGAACTATCAAGACAGCGCTTACACTACTGATTGACCGCATTTGCACTTGGCTAATCGTTCTCATCTTTCACAGGCCTTGCAACTCGCTCTTCAGCGGTGCAGACGCCTCACCCTCCGCCTCCGCCTTCCGATGATTACAATTATACCACCTCCTCGATACCACGCTTACCGGAGCTCGCCATGACCAGCTACCAGATGTTCGGCACACCTCCGAGCAACGGTGTAAGCACAGCAACTTCGAACAACTTCCTGCTTTCACCCAGCACCAATGGCACAAGACGGACCTCTGGAGGAGATGTCTCCTCACAATCACGGAGCACCGATGCTTCCCCCCGACCATCATCACCAACATCAGACACCAATTGGAGCTCAGCTGTTGGTCATGCCACGACGGGAGGGAAATCAGGGAGGGTGATTGAGAAGTTGATGACGGACAACGACAGACTCAAGCGTGAGCTCAAGGAACAAATTATCAAAGGCGAGGAACTGCAACGAGGGATCCAAATGGCAAAACCACGCATCGATGCATTACAAGCAGAGAACGACAATCTGACGCATGCGAGAGGAGTGGACAACGCCCTCCTTGCACGGCGAGACCGTATGATCACAGAGCTCAAAGCAGACCTCGCGGCCGAGCGCAAGAGACGGGAGATGCATGAAGTGAGGTCACAAAAGCTCGAGACAGAAAGAGACGAGGCGATAGAGGAAAAGCGAAAGAACATCCAAGATCTCACCGAAAGTGAGAAGCATGCCACTACACACGCCAACATCCTCGAAACAAGTCACAAGCAGCTATCCGCAACATATCGAGCACGACTGGAGGCCACGCGGAAAGAGATCACTGCTCTACATGAACAGCGTGAGGAGCAAGAATCGCGGCTTTCGAAGCTGGATGTGGTATCCGATCAGATGCGGCAGGAACTGGAACGTTCGAGGAAAGTGCAAGCAGAGATGCTGTCGAAGTGGGATACTCTTAGTACATCACTGCAAAGCCGAGTCGATCAGGTTCTCAACGACAATCGGGCGGACACGGAGAAGTTGCGAGCTTTGAGCGAGGAGATGGAAGAAGTGGTGAATAAGATGCGATGGGTTATGAATTTGAAGCAGAATACGAGCCTGGACCAGACTGCCTCGTCTGCTTAGCGGCATTGGGATCGTCCATATGGATGTTTTGGTTTAGCGATGGCGTAATGGTCGATTTCTTCCTCTGATATGAGGCGCGACGAGGGTGTCGCTTGAGAGCATGAAGAGTGTGCATATAGCTCCATGGTCTTGTCAGGCGGACCTCATGCATTTCGAGGTCTTGGAAAAGCTGTTGGCCGTGCGGTCAGATGATCCAGCTTCACTTTATCAACGCACAAATATGAAACCTCTTTGGGCGATGTCGTCCACCATGATTCACTTGCAATCGCATCTGGCCTGCTCAATCCAATTGTCTCCGTCTCGTGTCGGCAGAGGTCGTCTGTCTTTGAGATGCTCAGGCAGCTTGCCTATCTTGCTTGCAAATGATTCTGCCAATACTGCAGTAGATTCTGATGCTGTTGCATTCAGGATTCACGCTGTCACGTGCGAGGGTGAAGATTGCCGGCCTTCGAATTCGCCTCAGCCAGAAACCAGGTTTGTGATGCGCGCCAACAAACAGCGCAGCCCTCTACCCGCGAACCGCACCGCACTTCTTTCAAGCGCACTTTCAATCCTCCGCGCAGCCGCAGGCGACGTTGTGCAATAATTCTTCGACCCCTTCCGAGACTCGCCTTGAACTTTTCTATTACCACGATCAAAACAAGCGGGGATTCCGCTGTCTACCTTTCCGCGCCGGCTTGAGAGCCGTATCACACGAGCACGGTTGTCGCGGGTCAACAATAGCATCGCAGCCGTCTTCTCCTCGCCACTTTTCTCCCATCGACCATGGCTGCCTTTGGAGAGGAGCTGTTGGGCGTCGTCAACAAACTGCAGGATCTGGTCTTCAACACAATTGGAAATGACTCCTTGGATCTTCCTCAGATTGTACGTCGAGCTCCTCAACAAGTCAAAACATTCTCAAACTGGGACGGCTCGATCTAACAACGCAACAGGTCGTGGTAGGCTCCCAATCCTCTGGCAAATCCTCCGTTCTCGAGAACATCGTTGGCAAAGACTTCCTCCCTCGCGGCAGCGGCATCGTCACTCGAAGGCCACTCATCCTCCAATTGATCAATCTCCCCTCCGAGCGATCCGACAAGCCTAGCGACCATGAAATACACATCCCACACACGCCGGAATCTGTGGCGGGACAGGATGAATGGGGCGAGTTCAACCACATGCCAGGGCGCAGGTTCTACGACTTTCAAGAGGTGAAGCGCGAGATTGAAAGCGAGACGGCACGGATAGCAGGCACAAACAAGGGCATCAACAGACAACCGATCAACCTCAAGATCTACTCGCCGCATGTGCTGAGTTTGACGCTGGTGGATCTGCCAGGTCTGACGAAAGTGCCGATCGGAGACCAGCCGTCAGATATCGAGAAACAGACTCGGAATTTGATCTCGGAATACATCGCGAAGCCAAACAGCATCATCCTGGCCGTTTCTCCTGCGAACGTGGATTTGGTCAACTCCGAATCTCTCAAGCTTGCTCGACAAGTGGATGCGACTGGCAAGCGTACGATTGGCATATTGACAAAGTTGGATCTGATGGACCATGGTACTAATGCTTTGGACATTCTCTCTGGAAGAGTCTACCCGCTCAAACTCGGCTTTATTGGAGTCGTGAACCGATCACAGCAGGACATTCAAGGGAACAAGTCAATGGCGGATGCCATTCAGGCTGAGCGCGAGTTCTTCCGCATGCACCCAGCGTACCGGAATATTGCCTCGCGATGTGGTACTCAATTTCTCGCAAAGACACTTAATACCACCCTCATGACACACATCCGAGAGAGGCTACCAGATATCAAGGCCAGGCTCAACACTTTGATGGGTCAAACACAACAAGAGCTTGCTTCTTACGGAACCGATGCGTTCACTGGAAAAGAGCACCGTGGCTCGTTGATTCTCCAGCTCATGACCCGATTCGCGACATCCTTTATCTCTTCTATCGATGGTACCTCATCCGAGATCAGTACCAAGGAACTTTGCGGTGGTGCACGAATTTACTACATCTTCAACTCCGTCTTTGGCAACAGCCTGGAAACAATCGACCCTACTCAGAATCTCTCTGCTTTGGACATTCGAACGGCGATCCGCAACTCGACGGGTCCCAGACCCTCGTTATTCGTTCCTGAGCTTGCTTTCGACCTTCTCGTGAAGCCACAGATCAAGATGCTTGAAATTCCCAGTCAGAGGTGTGTCGAGCTTGTATACGAAGAGCTTATCAAGATCTGCCACACGTGTGGTTCTACCGAGCTTTCACGCTACCCACGACTCCAAGGTCGGCTCATTGAGGTCGTTTCTGAGCTGCTTCGCGAGCGATTAGGCCCTTCATCAACCTATGTCGAGAGTTTGATCTCTATTCAGCGAGCATACATCAATACGAATCACCCTAATTTCCTCGGCGCTGCGGCTGCCATGAGCAGTGTTATGCAAGACAAGCACGACCGCGAGAAGAAGGCTGCCGCAGCAGAGGAGAAGCGCAAGCGTGATGCGCGGAGAAAGCAGGAGCTCAACGGTGTCAACGGGACGGAAACCCCAGAACACGAAGACGAGGAGCAAACTGGAGTGTTGCCAATCCGCTCTGCTGCAAAGACCCAGCAAACAAGGAGCATGAGTCCTGCAGTTGGTCGCGATGGTCATCGACTCGGCGGACATCAGGCTAGTCCATCCAATGGAGCCAACGCGGGGCGAGATTCATTCTTGAACTACTTCTTCGGCAAGGAAAATGGTGCGAACGCGAGCGCTTTGCCAGGGCAGGCGGCTGCCGGAAGCACACGACATGTCAGCCAGAACAACGAGCCCAGTATCAGCGCCAGCTTCCGACGAGGCGACACGCGACCCGTGGTGCCTATTCCTGAGATCGTGGCTTTTGATGACACACCTCATGAAGAGAACCCTCTGGTGAGCTTTGACGCCTGTGTCAAAAACATGGAGTATATGCTAACACAGTTGCAGGACGATCCAACCGGTCCCGCACTAACAGAGCGCGAGTCTCTCGAGACGGAACTCATTCGCCGACTCATCAGCAACTACTTCAATATCGTCCGCGAGACCATTGCCGATCAAGTACCCAAGGCCGTCATGCATCTACTCGTCAACCATTCCAAAGACGTCGTGCAGAACCGACTGGTCTCAGAACTGTACCGCGAAGCATTGTTCGAAGAACTTCTGTACGAAGACGATGGTGTACGAGAGGAACGCGAAAAGTGCGAGAAATTGCTCAGCACGTACAAGGAGGCCAGCAAGATTATTGGAGAAGTACTATGATCGAGGCATAGATCGGGCGCGGACTTGGAACAGACTGTAAATTACTGCGCACTCCTCCCATGACTTTGTTGTCTTTCCGCGGCGGAGCAAAACTCATCTCCACGCACGGCGATGGAGGAGGGATCTGGCGGCTACTGCGATCATTAGGTGGAAGGACGGCGGAGCTGTCCGCCGATAAAAAATGGCGGACGTGGTGTGGCGAGAAAGCTGTATATTACTCATGTCGTCAGATCACAGCAATGAGCAGAAGCTAATCGTTCGAGTGCGAAAGTCTTCTCCCACAATCGCTTTGCACATCGGATTGGACGACACCGAGAGGAGTAGGTGAGAATGGGACATGCTTCTGGTCTATGCTGCTGCAGGCCCCTTTTGTGGGATCAAAGCACTCACGTTCGCCTTCCTCGCCGCCAAGAATGATCATCACAAGCCAGCTTCGATCAAAACCGAAGGCGCGGTCCCATTGTGAAGCCCGCGGGCAAAGGGGCCATCATCGCCGCGTTGGGAGGAGACACATTGGCATATGACGTGCGGTCAGGGGTCGATCCCAACCATGCGTGGCCACTCACAAGCATGTGTTGAAGACCAACGGGTGGCTGACCGCCGCGAAGCTCCGCACTCGCATTGTATTTGTTGAAGAAGCTGCGAACCGCTTTGAGGTATGTCTGCGGTTTCGGCTTGGGAATGTTGGCTAGAGCAGCCTGACGTTGTTCGAAGTCGTCGATGTAGAGAGCCTGCTTTTCGGCGATCCGATGGCGGATGAATGTTGGAACATACACTCTGCGACGTGACAGAATTGTTCACTTTTCCACGCCATGAATGGTGCCTGGTCTAGCGACTGGAGAAACTCAATCAAGTCGACTGTGGCTTGATTCGCGCTGACAAGAATGTGTCGAGACTCAGCAAGGGTCTGATAGAATTCCTTTCTGACCGATGGAGAGCACTTGGTTAGTGTGAGTTGCGCATCTCCCAAAAGATTAGGGTCAGTTCCGTCCAGGACTCCTTCTGGAAACTCGGATTCAGGCCAGGCCTTGAGACTTGAAATTAGCCCTTCTAGACGCTCATTTCCCTGTTCTTGAGTCGATTGAGCGCGGAATCGGTAAAACCGGCCTCATCGCGCTTGTCGTACCTGAAGATCGAGATTGTGTCGTTCTCGATGTGCTTGATCTCGGTCCTGATCTTAGCAACAGTCCTGCCCTTAGCTGCAGCTACTTTCGCCAGTAAGTCGGCTGCGGCGTCACGGTTGGCATCGAACTGCGCATCTGACATGTCTTCGGTGCGTCGATTGGAGATGTGAGCCAAGCGAACGGCGTTGAAGGTCACGGTCTTGAAGTCCTCCCACGCCATCTCTGATTCCAACTTCGTGATCATCCAGCCTTTTCCAGAATTGAAGTTCAGGCTCTGGAGTCCCGAGACAAACGACCTGTCATATCTCATGTCGGCCTTTGATATCGGTCCTTCATTCGCATTGGGTGTCAGGTTTTCAGTGATCTGCTCGTCTGTGACCTCTCCCTGAAGTGTGTAGAGGTGTTTCATGGCATTCTTGAATACAACATCTTGGACATCACGACTTGTTCCAGCGCAGGTTCCATCATAGATATCTGTGAGGTTTGGTTCGTTGGGTCGCTGGCCGGCGTTCGTCGAGAATAGGTGGTCGCAATTGAAAGATGGGTGCAGTCGGCGTGATTTTCGGAGCACTTTGCAAGGCCAGCGCTTGCTGTGCCTGCATGGGGTCCATAATGATGGTTTGACGTGGAGGTTGAAGCGGAGGTTTGGTGTTTAGTTGACCAGGAAGAAAGAAGCAGACGTAGTTAAAGAAATGGATGAAGCCGAGGCCGATGAAAATAAAAAATGGGGTAAATGAGACACAGCACGATTAGCACCAGGACGATTGAGGTGAGGTGTTTGTTCAACAGCTCGTCTTGGCATAGTTCTACCTGTCTTTTCGGACCTGTCTCCGCGTTTCATGAGATGCCTCCATTCCGCTCAAACCGCAACACTCCATATCAGACCAAGCAGGCCCAGGCCCACCTCGTGCGATGCATGTCACACGGAAGCGTAGAGAGACAATGCCGACAAGACCGTGAGAGCAACGATTTCGATGCACAGCTCCCCAATTTTCCGCGCAACTTTCACTGTACAGGTATCGCTCGGTTGGCTTGGATGGTGCAGTCTGAGCGGAAGCATGTAGGTACACTCCAGGATCTTTAACACAACACTTTCTGATTGCAATGTACCCGATCACGTTGAGCGCATTATCGTCTCGTTCCTTCGTCAGACATCATTCCCAGACGGCAACACTTCACCGCCGGCGGTTCCAAGATCTTCTTTTACTATCTTCCCTCCAACAATAACTGGCTGACAATCCTGAAGCACGAAGATCATGCGAGCCCATTCTGTCTTGCTGGGGTTTCGCCAGGAATGCATGGTCGCTCTTTGAACCATCGAGTCCCCTCTTCTCATGAGCTGCACTTCTCCCGAGTCAAGGACAGATTCGATTTCTCCTTCCAGAACGATTCCATAGTCCAGTGACTGAGTGCGGTGCATCATACACTCGTAATCCGGCGCGAAGTCAACATATCGAACTACGGTCCCTCCGCCAGATACCAGACCAAGCTTCCCACTCTTCACCTTCTCCTCGTGTGCATGAACATCAGCGTCGCCATTGAGATCAGCTGGGAAGCTAGTGGTGTATGCGACGGACATCTGGAGGTTTTCGGCATCGAAATTGCTGAACTTGATTGGACGCTTCGAATGGATGACCGCTTTCCCCGTCATATTGTCGTGGCCGGTGAGGTATGTTGTCGGAGCAGGAAGCCTCTGAGCCTGCCGGCTAGGCTCGAGGTCTGCCATGATTCTGGTGGTGGTCGGCCAAGAGCGCTACGAATTCGAGCAACTTTTGCTGATGTAGGACGGATTTTCGCCCGGAAGCTGAGATGGGAGAAGAACGCGAGGTGAGGGGAACTCTCCGGAAGCCGTCGATTCATAGTTCATGCAGGGAAGCTTTGGTCGAGTCGCGGCGGGGTACTACATGCGACTACCGAGTGCCATGGAGAGAAAACGCAGGAGCTTCTTCGGATGATGCGCCGCATGCTCGAGCAGGTTGCTAGTCCGATCAGGAAGCACAAGCTACTAGATGCTAGTACGGTGAAGGCACTGGTGATAGATGTCCGTTCTTGTCGTATTTCGCCTCTGTCGAATAGTCAGCATGCAATCTCTAGTGCAAGTAGTCTGATAGACTGCATCCAACATGTGACCTACTAAAGAACGTGTAGTTCAGCGTGATGGTGTCAATGCCTCTCATTGTTGGATCCTTTAAGAAATCCGGATCGATGTAGAAGAACACCGGCATGTCCACAGTCTCCCCTTTGTTCAATCTCTGCTCCTCGAAGCAGAAACATTGGATCTTGCTGAAGTATGGAGCCACTTGCGCCGGTGTTACGCTGTACGTCGCTACCCCAATGATATCCTCATCTTTACTTTGGTTCGTGGCTGTGTAAAAGGCCAACGCTGTCTCTCCTGGTAATACCCTGACTTCTCTTTGCTGTGGCGTAAACTTCCAGGGTAGGATATCAGACGTGGAGCCGGCGAACGTTATACGCAGTCGTCGTGATGAAGTGACCGGAGTCAGCTTTGCGGTTACTTCGTCTTCGCCGTCTGGTACTGAGTGAGCGGCTGATTTGATCGGTTGTCCACCCCAGCCGGTCTGTTGACAGATTGTCTTGTACAGCGGGACGCTTCCATAGCTCAACGCAACAGTCCCGAGCACAATCGAGATAACGTAGTAGCTACTAAAGGTCAGTGTACTGTCCCAGAGGATCCGACGTCTGTATCTCTCCGCGTCAAGATTCTGCCACGTACAGTGTACTCGCATTCTTCTGCTCAAATGGTTTCTGCAATTGTGCCATCGTCGGACGCGCTCCTCTAGAAGTCTGCGAGGTAGTAGTCTGAACGCTTCGCGATGTCTGAGCAATCCACTGCGGTCTCTGGGTTTTGTTCCGTAAGCATCCTGAGAAGCTGTATGGTGCTCGCTCGCGTGCCAACTGCAATAGCGATCGATATCTCGGTGGTGACATTGCGGGCGAATCGAAGGGAAATTTTTGTGAGATCTTGTACGAACAGGGCAAGATCAATGATGGTGACGGCGATGTCTGCAGGTCGCGGAGGTCATGGTTTCATCGCCGCAACTTTCCTCAAGCAGATCGTCTTGGCACTGGACTTCGCGTCGACTTTCCTTCAAGTGATCGGCGACTTGCTTCTTTCCATCACCAACACCGAGAAAAAGCAATGAGACCAGCAGAATGTCAGCGCCCAAATGCGGCGTCTGCCAGACGGCTGACTCGAAATACAAATGTCCAGTCTGCATACTGAGATAGTAAGAATACATCTCCGATACAATTCTGCAGGAACGAGACTGATGCGGCTACAGCTGCTCCATACCATGCTACAAATCGCACAAAGCCAAACACGAAGAAGAGAAAACTTCGACCGGCGCAACGAACAATGGCTATCAGCAGCTGCTGCCCACAGATCGACCCGGAACTACACAGAGAGCGCCGAAAGTGGACTTCACCGGATTCGAGAACGATCCCGAACTCAAACGACTCCTGGTAAGATATCCCAACCTAAAGCATCAGCTTCAGCTCGCATACGGCGTGACTCTGGAACCTGGACCAGACGATGCGTACGGCTGGAATCGTAAGGACTGGCTCGATGAGCATCGGCCCACCTTCTACCAGCAACGCGGGCGCGGAGGTCGAGGTGGTCGAGGAAATGCCCGCGGTGGTGGCGGCGGTCGCCAGGAACATGAATTCGCAGATTGGCAACGTGGGCCCTGGACCCAGGAGAAGAGCGACAAGTTTGCCCTGCACTACATCCACCAGATGAGGAACGATGACCGAAATGACGAGCTGGCTGAGGGGTTGAACGAGTTCATCGAGCTATGCCAGCTGCGATTCGGCAAGGGCTAGGACCATCAAAACCTCTCATATTGGTCTCGATTCTAGCGAGATCGCTCTCTGCGCTTCACTTTACAGATCAACCCGGTCTGCTTGACAAACCAGTAATCGTGCAGCTCCCACTCTGTCGTCGGATCCGTCAATTCGAAGTCAAAGTGCCGATACAGCTCAGGAATGAGTTTTGACATCTCAAGTATTGAGATATCCTTACCCAGACAATTCCTGGCCCCTGCACCGAAAGAGAGGTCATTGCGATCCATCAGTCGCAGCTGCATATCGCTCGCCTCCAGCCATCTTTCAGGACGAAAGTCGTCATGGTCAGGCGCATACACCGACCGGTCCCTTGCGCTGACCCATGGATTCATGCCGACGATTGTCCCCTCTGGTAACCACGCGCCGCCGATGTCCGCTCCGCCTTGGGCACCCGTCGCTCCAATAGTTGTCCGACTGCAGGATTTAGGCGCAAGGCTTCCTTCATAACGGCTCGGAAGTACGGTAGACGTTGTGCTTCGGCGAACGACACGGGGTTGGATAACAGGCCGTTTCTGTCTGCTTCATCGATCTCGGCGAGTAGCTTGTCGTGGGCCTGCTTGTTCCGGCACAGATTGTAAAAGACGGAGCGCAGGGATATCGCGAAACTGTAGGCCGTCAGCGGTTTTCATGACACGAGTGATGATGTGACTCACATGTTACTCCCGGTGTGATTGAGGACCAAGTCGTCACTCATCAGCGGCTTTCCATCTTTGACCAGCTTGAAACGACCAAGCATGTCCTGCAAAGGGATCGTGTTGAACTCCTCGTTCTCGTAGCGTTTCACTTGTCTCTTGAGGAAAGCACTCATCAATTCAAAGCTATTGCTCATCTTTCGGATCGAAGGAACCAAATTCGCAACTTTCACGACCATGTGATTGCCGAAGAGCTGTGAAGCCATGGCACCTATCCGATCACGCTGTTATAGGCGAGCCCAGCTTCGATGGCTTCGATGACATTGTCCACGTCGCGTTCCTGCTCAAGCATTCCTAGCGTGTTGGAGAAGGTGATTGAGGTGACGACGTCGACGGCGTACCACTGTCATCGATGTCAGTACCCGAGAGCAGATCGTGACATCGTGTGCTAGCTTCACCGAGGGGAAGGATCTGTGCTCACGCACCTGCAGCCAATTTCCCAAATCGATCTCCTTGTCCACGTACTTCTTGAACTTCTCCACGATCACTGCGGAACAAGCGTCGTTCATCGGCTCGAGTTCTCTCAATGAGCTCATTGAGTACGCATTCGCTGCCGGCCGCCGCATGACGCGATGCGCTACTTCATCTCGAACGGAGAACACATTCGGCGCCACCCCCGTCGTAGTCGGGGTGTCGAACAATGTGTAGAAGTCCGACTGCGGGGCGATGATAGACTGGTTAGTAAAGTTATCGTCGGCCTGGATATCTTAACTCCTTTAATGTCCTTCCAGAGTTCGCGAACACGACTCCACAAAAGCAGACTGAGCTTTCGAAACTTGGTCCCAATGCCGTACACCTCCGGAATCAAATCTGCATATGCGAAGGAGACATGATTTGGCCCGATGCGCACTAAAGGTCCATATTGCTCATGGAGTTTCAGATGATAATTCATCTGCTGACCACTGGCAGCGGATCGTAGTCGATCGAGAGAGGAAATGGAGGCCAGCCATGGTCCAGGGATCCTTCGCAGACCAGGACGAGACTTGACGTGCAGGAGATACCCGATGCTGCTGATGAGGAGACCCAGAAGTGCGAGTGAGAGCGTACGTACGCTGGAAGTGTGTGAGTTGAGGAGAAGTGCTGGTAAAGCCATGTTGTGCTGTTGGAATTCTGACCAGTGTTTCGCTATGAAGGAGCGGGCTGATGTTGTTGCCATGATCGATGGGAGCTTACATTCATATATGTGCATACCTTGAATCCTGAAGGATGCGACGCCGTGCGCCGCGAGATCATGCAGATCCGGAATTTCCCAGCGTGCAGGTATTCCACTTCGGCGTCCGAAGTCGCGAGAGGTGGAGGAAGCTGAACTATCACTTCCCATCTCGGCAGTAGCAGTGGCGGTCCCGTTTGGAAGGTCATCCTGCTTGTGCAGTGAGGCTGTATTTCAAGAGCTCGATCATCTCGAATCGATGAGCAGGAGTCTAGGCTGGGCTTACCATATGCAATGATTGATGAAAGGTTGGTCTTGCTTCGCACAGAAAGCCGTTCGCTAATCCTCCCATAACGCTAAGTGACAGACCTCCCAGGCAACCAGGAGGTGAAGAATGGCACAATACCTCCCCGCCGCCAGCTTTCAGTTGTTCTCTGCGGCAGCCTTCAAGCCCACGCATACCAAGACTACATCCATGCGACTCCAACGCCTCATTGCTCAGTCTCCTGCCTAACCGTAGCCTCTCTGAGCTTGTCCCGCACTCCTGTCCACCATCACGTACTCGCTCGCATTCATCTGGTGCTGTGGCGCCCCGTCCATCATAGTTTGAGTGTTCTCCCGGTTGCTGGCCGGTCTCTCGTCGGATGTAGGTGGGCGGGAGCTGGTGTAGGATGGTCTCTGCGCAAGCGGACTCGAGCGTGGAGCACCGTCGGCAGTCTGATTGGTGTCCGTATGCGTGTTGGGCGCTTCACCCGGTCGCGAACGGGGGTCCTTCCTGGACACGCGGGCAAGTCGTTGTTCGGTCGCATGCAACCTAGCTTCCAGCTCTTGCAATTGTTGTGTTCCCGATGACACAGTCTGCTTCCTGCCCAGCTGTCAGTCTGGCGACGACGATGAAATTGGAGTCGTGCGGGCACCCTCACTTCTGCTCGATCGTTTTAGAGAGGTCCTCCACGGCAGGGGTCAGTCCGAACATGGCATCGAGGTCGGTAGCGAAGTTCTGAGCGATGGTCCTGTTTGTCGAGTCAGCGGTGTGTTACCTGTGCGATCCTCTAGCATCGTCTGCAGTCCCGACATGACGTACGACTCTGGTCGCGTTCTCCATTTCGCTTGCTGACGCTGATCAAACTCGCGCTCCTGGTCTTCGTCCGACATCGTGGAAAGCGGTGTCAATGAGTGTTTGTCTTCCGCGACTTTCCAGAGACGTCGCTCTTGAGATGGGCGCAGATCTTAGACCCCAGAAGAGAGCAGGGTATCAGCAGCACACAGACGGTATCGCAGCTAGTAAGATGAGGCCCCGAATGAGCCGTAAATGAAGGTCAATAAAGGCCGTTCGCGAGAAAGGGGTTAAGGGTGAAGTAAGGGCGCTCTGCGCAACAGGTGAGCCCCGATCTGCATGCGAAGGACGGTACCTTGAATGCCGTGCGAATGCAGTATGGAGGTGCGGGTGGTGTTGATCAAGGTAGTGGTATGTTGTAGAGGTTGTGAGCAGGAAGGGGATTGCTGTTGCCCTTGTCATAAGGGATTCCACGTTTCGGCGACTTCTTACCTTCGTGACGGTGTATTGTTCTGACCCTGAGACAAAGGCACCTGCTTTCCCCAGGATGTCGGGCCTCGAATTGATGGTAATTGGTTGGACTCCATCAATTCTGAATCAATTCCAGGTCGGCCAAATTCTGCTTCTTGCCATGGTTTCGGCTTTTGGTGAAGAGACGCTCGGGAAACATCGTCCGGTCGGTCGCAATCTCGAAGAATCGTCCATCGCACGACCCGACCAACGACGCAGACTGCACCACGCAACACAATCCATCGGAACCGACTCGCCTACTGCGATTCCCATTCACTGCATTCGATCTGAAATGTCGCCAAATTGAAGACCTACGATATCGATGATGGTTGCAGGCACAGTCGACGCTCTTTCGCTTCCATCGTCTCCGTCACTGCTGCACCTTCCGCAGTGGCTTCCACATGACGAGCCTGCCGACCGCATACAACCCGCTCGAAACGCTTCTGCTTTTCCAGGCATTGCGCGTAGATGGCGGCGCCTCCATCAGCTTCACGCGCATCAGCGATGATCTCAAGAATATTCCCTTGATCCGCGACGAGCCCACATACGATCCCGGCCGTCTGAGTCCGGATGCGCTACGCGAGCTGTATTTGGGATTGTTGAAGGAGGAAGTCAAGCAGGACAACGAACGCCAGGTCAATGGGGACAACCACACGCTCACCAACGGTGATGCATCGATTGGATCGAAGAAACGCAAAATCGCCAGTCCTGTCCTGCCGACCGTGCAAGAAGCCGCGAAACACTCACATCTCATTCCGCAATTGGTGTCGCGATTGTATGCTCGATACAAGGACAATGTCGTCAAAAAAGTGCGGGAGTATGAGCAAAGCTATGCCACAATCACGGCCGACATTGGTGAGATCGAGTCTGGCCGTAGGGACGAAGTGCTGCAGCGACAGCACGCGACCTCTCAAGTGAGCAGTCCGAATCCCTCGTCAATCGCACACACTCAACCTAGTGCCATTCGGCATGAGTTGAACAATTCTGCGGCACCGTCCGCGACGGGCAGCCCAGCAGGCGCGCCGCGACAGGGAGAGGCAGCACTGCAGCCTCCTCCGAAGCGATATTCGCAAGCAACGATTGATGCCGTGATGAACCATGGTCCTGAGCCACAGGAGAACTCTGGCGGCCACCAACGAGCTTCTTCCAACACAGGACTTCCACTTCTATCCGAAATGGCGCCGCAGTCTCCGCGGATTGAACTCCCACCCAAGGCTCATGGCTCGGCCCAGCAACAGCCATATAATCAGACACCACCACCAGGTCAGCAATCGCCGTACGCGTCTCATCACTCTCATTCGAGGCAAGGATCAATGCCAAGTCCGCAATTGCAGCAGTCATTGTCCAGACCTTCGTCTTCCCCTCGACCGATATTGCCCCCGCCTCCTGGGATGCTTCCTTCCTCAGTTCCAGGCCAGCAACATACAGGCTCTCCAGGCATGCAGCACGCGCCGCCACTTCAAGCTCAACAATACTATCAGCAGCAGTCTCCGCAGCAGCATGGACAACATCATCGCATGAACACCGGACAGCCCCTTCCCAATGACCAGCAGCCCAGATTTCATGCGCCACTGGCCGCCCATCCTCAGGGGTACCACCAGCAGCAAACATATCCGGACCCTCGAGCTCCGTACTCTCCACAACATGGACAACAGCCACCAGCATACCAACCGCAGCCGCCACTCCAGCAATCGCGGCAAGGTGGCTACATGCTAGCTCCATTCACATTGCCAGCCCAAGACCACCACCGGCCAATACAGCCTCAACGAAATCGGTCCCAATACACACCTGGACAGCAGCAGCGATCAGTGTCCTACTCTTTACAACCGAACAATGGTCCTGCGACAGCACCGCGCGGATTGCCTTCGCAAACTTCGCGACTCGTTTCAGATGTTGTGTCTGCCCTAGCAACGCCACCCAGGCCCAAGGTGCGACCACTGTGGAAAGTTGAATATCGGCCTTCGCCTCTACAACCTTCAGCATCAACTTCTAGACCAGAAGTCGAACCACTGAGCCCTACCATTGGGCGTCAGAAGACACCTACTCGTTCTGGCCGCGGGAAGCGAGCCCGTGACCAGCCCGTTAAAGAGGAGACAAATGCAGCGGAGCCACCTGCGAAAACGAGGATCAGCAAGCGTCGTTCCAATGCGCGGGCGGGTAGCCCGCAAAGTGTGGTGTCATCTGCGGCCGACGAGTCACTCCTCGGTCGGACTCGCAGCCATTCCGTCAGTACTGCCGTCGGAGTCAATGCCAGCTCGGACGACCGCCCTGGAGATGCCAATGGTGTAAAGGCAGAGCCGTCAACTCCTGCAAACATGCTGGAAGAGGGCGATTCCACGAATGCGGCGTCTGCCAGCTCAGGCACTCGACTCATGACCCGAAAACGACGAGGTACGATACAATCACAACCAATCCCTCCTTCGAAACGGAAACGGCAGGAGTCTCCGATCGAGGAGGATCACGAATTTGGTGCGACGCCTCCTCCGAAGGGCAACACCGTTGCTGCGACGCGGAATTTTGCAAAGATGTCCTCAGCGATCATGAACGACATCAACAGTCACAAGCATGCTGCTTACTTTGCGACGGCTGTACGGGAGAAGAACGCGCCGGGCTATAATGACATTGTTCATCAGCCACAAAACCTCAAGTCGATTCGTACAGCGATCACCGCCGGAACCAAGGCAGTCGCTGCAGCCGCAGCGGCTCTCGAATCAGCAGCCGAGTCATCAGCTCGAGCCGCAGATGGGTCTACCACAATCGAGCTCGAACGAACCGCTGATCTGGAACCTCCGAAAGCGATTGTGAATGGCGTACAGCTGGAAAAGGAGCTGATGCGCATGTTTGCAAATGCATACATGTTTAATCCTGGCGAAGACGGAATGGCACTCTCTACCAAGGAGTTCTTTCATGACGTCGAGCAGAAGATTAGCGATTGGCGCGGCACTGAACGCGAGGCTGGCGGGGAGGACGATGAGGAAGGCAAAAGTAAACGAAGGAAAGCGTGAGGCTGCGTTGGATGAAGAAAGAAGTGAAGCGAATGTGACCTGTACGACGCAGATCATTTGATCCTGCAATAGACGACCCGCAGGTGTGGCGTCCAGCTGTGATGCTAGAGTACCCTGTACGAAATACTGCTATCTTGTGTTGACCAGCACACACGTTCCATTCATTCGAGTGCTGTCAACTCACTACATACTTTGCTCGTGATCGCCAAGCGATAGACGAGGCGGGCAGCTGGAATCCGCGCATCCTTGTACCAGATGACACCTCTTGACCTCCCACGTCGCGCCCATGAACTTCCAAACGCTCCAAACTTCTTCTCGTATCGTCGCTAAACCTCATCCACGCTGCAATCTCTTGCGCTGTGCGTTGCAACCTCGTGCTGTCCCATGACCCTCTCCGACATGGGAGTTGCAACCTTTTCAAGCCGTCATCGATAGGCTGGTAGGACTTCAAATACTGGAGACGAGCTCTCCATATCTCCTATACAGTCATACTCTTCTCTGTTCTAGTCTTCTTTTGCATTTCCTCCTCATCTCCCCGTACGAGGCAATCTTCCTTTGTATACACTCGGGTACCGCTATTTTCTTACGATGTCCTGGCCTAATCCCTTCCGCCGCAACACAGCCAACACCAAGACGTAGGTACTTTCACATGTCAACCGTTACACAAATCAACCGCCTGACCACACCGCAGCTGCTGGGGCTACACCTTCGAGCTTACCGACAAGCATCCTACCGCCGAACAAACCGATCCTCTCAAATACTCGTACGACACCATCGCGGAACGAGTCCTCGATCGAGTCAACGAGATCTCGCCACCAGCGCAGAAACAGCTCCCGAGACATAACAGCCAGTTTACGAAGGTTGTACCACCCGAGTTGAAAGTAGACGAGAAGGATGCGGAAGCCCCAAAGATACCCTCTCGCGACCTTTATGCTGTTCTGAGAGACAATGCTGAGAATGACGAATTGCTGTCGGAGTTTTGGAAGGAGATCAACATCGTTCCGGAGTGGGTTGACTGGGCACAGCTAGAACGAGGGCAAGATGTGTTCTATCGATATGGCGGCGCATGCCTCACTGGGTTGGCATACCAGTCTCTTCTGGGAGGTATGGGCGCAGCGAGGGTAGTAGAGACTTTGGCACGAACAGGTGGATTCTCGACGAAGGTGGCTCGCGGCAGACTATACGAGACGACACAACATATCCTGCAGTGTACCAAGTCGCTGGAGAGTATGCAGCCTGGAGGAGATGGGTTCGCATCGACGATTCGGGTTCGCCTACTGCACGCTGCTGTTCGACAGCGGATTATGAAGTTGCGGGAGTCGAAACCGGAGTATTACGACGTTGAAGCTTGGGGCATACCGATCAACGACTTGGACAACCTGGCCACGATAGCGACCTTTTCCGCCACGCTCATGTACATCAGTCTGCCACGGCAAGGCATCTACCCACGGAAACAGGAAATTGCAGACTACATCGCCTTGTGGAGATACATTGGACATGTCATCGGATGTCGACCAGGCTGGTTCGACACGCCAGAAGACGCCGAACGATTAATGGACACGCTTCTCATGAAGGAGATCCAGCCCACAGAGACGTCAAAAATTCTTGCTAATAATGTAATCAAATCTCTCGAAGGCCAACCGCCTGGATTTGCTTCCGCCGACTTTCTCATCGCCTCTGCCCGGTGGTTGAATGGGAACGATCTCTGCGACGAGCTCGGTCTTGCGAGACCAAGCGTCTACTACTGGGCACTCATGGCCGGGCAGTGTCTATTCTTCTGCTTCTTCTCCTACACGTACCGCTCGATTCCCTCTTTGGATCGGAAGAAGATCGCCATGCTGAAGACGGTATTCTATAACATCATTGTACATACACCATCTGGATTGAAGGGCAAGGAGACAACGTTTGACTTCAAGTATGTGCCGGAATACAGTACCATCACGGAAATGGGAGAGGCGGCGGATGATCGGGCGACGCATTCGCATGTCGAGAGCCGGAATTTGAAGACGTTGCTTGTTGGAGCGGGTGTCATGGTCGTTGGCGCGTATGTGTCAATACGAATCGGAAGTGGCATATTGAGTCTTTTTGGATGGTAGCGCTAGTCGCTGAATGTTGTGCATTCGGATCACATGTCAGCATCGCTATATGATTGACGACAGCTACTACGAGACTACAGACTTTGCAAATTGAGCATTTGCCTTCAGCACATGTGATGCGAAACGAAATCACTCAAGGAACCGAGCCTTGACATCAGTGTGCCGTAACCAGACCGTACCACGACTCGCGTTCCAGACGCGGCTGATAGCCGCAAGTACGCCGTGGGGAGCATCGGAACTGCCAGAGTAAATCTCAATGGCAGATTCACACGAGATCGTCGGCATGCAGGTAAGCGAACTGTGAGCGACAAGTGGCGATAGGCAAATTCGTTGGGATGAGAGCATCGACTGGTCGTCCAGAATGAAAGAAAGGCTGGCGGCAGGCCGATTCGCCGAATGACATCTGTCAGGTGGCCAAGATAGAAAGAGACCAGTGGAGTAGATTTAGATGCATTAGTGGACGTCAAGCATGGCACCATGGATACATAGTGCATTTGCAGGCTCTTGACTTGAGTCCTGATGGTCTGAGAGCAGCGGATGTATTTGTGTCGCTATAGCAGAGGCGACATATGAGTGTCGTTGTTCAGGGTGCCCTGGTCAGAAGAGATTGATCTACACCCAGCGAAGACTGTGGTCTTCCATGTTCGTCGCATTCGAGACTTGGGCAGCAGTGGAGAATTGGGACCGTGTTGTGTTGTGCGGGCTAGGATCGGGGTCGAAGAAGAGGAGGCGATTTTAGCTTGGAGTTTCGGCTTGGTGATGTGGGAGGGACCACTGGATCACTGGACCACTGGACTGGGCTGCGTTTCCCTGACCTTCAGAAGCCGAGCCGAGCTGCACTTTTGTTTGTGTCAATGCGGACGAGGACAACCTAAGCTGCGAGCCGCATCGCCGTCGACAACTTTCATAATAGCATCATATATCGTCGCTATCGTCGCTGCGCCTTAGCGTCTTGCAGTGCCGCCGATCCGCCCATATTCTTCGCCTCCTCCATGATTGCACGACCTTGACCTGAGCCTACCCGCTGGCCACTGCTGCCAGCAAGCCAACGCACGCGCGCACGCATTCGCAACCAGAGCATGGCTGAATCTACTACACGAGGACCTCCCCGCCGGTGAAGATGCCGCCGTCCTCGCAGCAGCGGCGCGAGAAGTCCAAGAGCACGCAGTACAAATCGTCGGCGTCGACGGCCAGCTTAAATGAGCGTCCGCGTCTCAAGGAGCGTGCCAACTCCAACACCCCAGTCGAGCTGCGGAGACGAGATGCCGACAAAAGACCGGTGCTGACCAACTCGTCGCGTGCGTACACTTCCGGAGGTGCCGCTCGTCCACCGGTCGATGTTGATGGACAAGATGAGGATGAAGTCGCCGGAGTTGTGGGAGCTATAAGGCACTTTTCGCCGTTTCAACGTCCACTGGTATGTCATGTCCAACAAGAGTCAGGGACAGCGGGCCATGCAGACGGAAACAGTCAGACACTAAATCTCTCCGTGCCTCCGCAGCAAGTCTCCAGTTCTGAGACGCTCCCCGAAATCAACGTTGCAGTTATCGGGGCCGCCAACGTGGGCAAGTCCACGTTCATGCAGCACGCCCTCGCGCTGCCGTCCATTCCCTCCTCGCAAGCGGCCGAGTGTGAACTCCCGATCCATGGCACCAGATATCTCGTCCGACTGCTGAAGCTTCCTATCGACGAACTCGACATTGACGATGACGATACCATCAGTTGGCCCGACACGATTGAGGACAAGATGATGCCGAGGGTTGATGGCGCGGTTGCATTATACGACGTACAGGACAAAGCAAGCATTGAAGAGCTGCCCGAGGTGCTGAGTGAGTTTCGATCGTATCCAGTACACACGGTGGCAGTACTGACCATACATTTCTCGTACAGGCGCCATTTCGAAAGCTGCAGTACCCACAATCCTCCTATCGTGCAAGTGCGATACCCCCGAAGCCGAGCGCGAGGTCAATCCCGATCAAGTCGAGCACAACGCAAAAAGAGCCATCAGCACACTGAGTACATTGCAGGTGTCGGAAGACAAGCCTGACAGCCACCAGCGTGGCATTTTCATGCTATTGAATAGCATTGTTTCAGAGGAACATCGCAGAAGTCTATCATCACGCCGCAGAGCGCAGGCCAGTTCACTACGCCCCATCTCTTCGAACGCATCTTCCACCAGGCGTGGACACTCTCGCGCGAGCTCCGATCTGAGCGCGACTTTCTACAAAGACCAACGACACTCCCGACACGACTCTAGTATTGCGTATAGCACAGGCGATCGTCAGCGGGCGCCGCGAACAGAAGAACAGATGCAGGGTTCATTTCTCTTGGAAGAGTCGGCGAGCGATGCCTCGCTCACATCATCGTCGTATGCGTCGCTCACAGCCGCGGACATCCCACAAGGACTGCCGCCGTCGGCGTCTGCTACTGCTTTGGTGGAGAACGGTGCCAGCTTTGACGAGCTGGTCACGCGACTGCTGTCTCAGCCGATCTCGAAGGCTGATGGCAAATTTGCTGCCATCTTCCTGGCCATGTACCGAAAGTTTGCGGCTCCGGGAAGGTTGCTCGAAGCAATCGTGGAGAAATTTGACCTGCTGGAGCGAAATGGCAGTGCGGCGCTGATGAGATCAGTAACACAGCTACGCTATGTCGAGATCCTCGAGAAGTGGGTCACCGCATACCCTGGAGACTTCGCATACCCAAAGACCAAGAGACGGTTATTGACGTTCGTCGGAAAACTTGCCGAGACTCGCGTGTTTGCGTCAGCAGCGCGAGAGATCAAGGCAGGTGCTGAAGTTATCCACGAAGACGACGACACACACTGGGCGTATTGTGATAAGGATCGTGAAGCATCCTCAGATCCGGGGAGGGCATCGCTGTCTTCCTCTGCGAGCACCTTGATCGATGATCCGTCATTCACTTTCGAGCAAGAACTGAGCGGCAGTACGATCAACGACGATGTCAAGTTTGAGAACCTGCCCAAACTTCCCAACCAGATGACGATTTATGTCGAACAAGCGCAAAGACAGGCTCAGACACTGGAACCTATGCCGCGAATGCCTTTGACGAAAATACATTGGCGGATGCTGATGGATCATCCGGACGAGCTCATTGCCAAGGAGCTCACGCGCATGGACTGGATCATGTTCTCTGCTATTCGCCCGCGAGATCTCGTACGAGACGTCTCCCTGTCGAAGGAGCAGAAAGCTCGTTGCAAGAACCTCGCTCACGTCAACCGCATCACCGATCACTTCAATGTGTTGGCTAGGTGGGTCGCGAATTACGTCTTACTTCGCGACAAACCCAAACACCGTGCAATGATGCTGGAGAAGTTTATGAAGATTGCGCGAAAAGTGCGGGAGCTCAACAACTACAGTGCTTTGGGCGCCATCATCGCCGGAGTGAAGTCCACCTCGGTACATCGTCTCGGTCAGACGAAAGAGCTGATTTCGCCGGCCACAGGCAAGGACTGGCTGAAGCTGGAGATCCTGATGGCGAGCTCACGCTCCTATTTCGCCTACCGCCTCGCTTGGGAGAATAGCTCTACCGAGCGTATTCCGTATCTTCCTCTTCACCGCCGCGATCTGGTCTCGGCGGAAGAGGGCAACAAGACTTTCATTGGAGACGTGGCCGACGGCCGGATCAACTGGAAGAAGTTTGAGATTATGGGTGAAGTGATTGTTGGATTACAGCGGGCGCAGGGCATGCCGTACAAGAACATTGTGGGCTCCCAACAGATCAAGGACTTGGTGCTGGATGTCAAGTTACTTGAGGATGAAGAGGTGAGTCCTATCCCTGTTACACTGTCAATGGGCGTCATTTCGATACTAACGATGATCCCTAGGAGCTCTACGAGCGCAGTCTACAGTGTGAACCTGCGGCTTCTACATCGGCGTCCTCGGGACCATCGTCGAAATTCAAGGACTTCTTCAAACGATGAGACCGGCTGGAAACACCTTCACGTGCCCCTTGGATGCTAGGAAAGACGGAAAGAGATGTTGAAATGTTACCAATGATGAATGATGAGGACATGATTGCGCTCTATGCTGCGGCTGGCTTTGCGCCGCCGCCGAATGAACATGTGCAGGATGATGAAGAGGGAGGGCAACGCTGAAGAACGAAAGAGGGAGGGTGACAGGCCAATGGGTCGAGCAGGCCAGTCGAGCAGGCCCTGTGTACGGCAGCAGGACGTTGGATAATAGAAGTGATGGGCGATGCTTGTTGATCATGGCGCGCAAGATGACGAGAGTACGCGATCTTGGTCTATCATCCACGAAGTCTCTCCTGCCATCAATCATGAACTCCCACTTTCACGCGGAGTCGGATGTCTTGCTAAGTTACCGTCACGTCTTGTTGAGATGAGGTGATCTGCTGACTTGCTTGTACGGCTGCAAGACTGTTCAACTACCTTAGCTTGCCTTCTCGCCCAACTGGCCGTCCTGCTGCTATATCACCTGTACGCTTCTCTACACGCCTATTTGACCGTCTCGTTACGTTACCTTCACGCCTCCCTGCACGCCTGTTTGGCCGCCTTACTAACTTATGTGTAGCCCTATGCAGGCGTACTGCTAAGTCACCTGGTAGGTGACCTACAGCTTTGTTGAGTTATATGGCTACCTTGCTTGCCAGTCTATCAGATCCTCTTCCTGCATTGCGTGTCCATTTTTTTGCTCCTTCCAGATGCGGCGGTGACGTTCGAGCGCGTGATGTTGCACGAGCAAACGAACGCTCTTCGATCATCTTCTGCGACGTTTGGCCCTCCAACATCTCACTTCACCTCTCCTCCCTATCCACCATCTCATCTTACTTGTCGCAATTCAGATTGGACTTCACTCCACTGACATCGAATGCACAACTCATCGCATCATGTCCGGCCTCTCCCTTTACTTCCACGCTTCGCTCTACGTCTTCAAACCCAAGGCTGTCGCGGTCATCGCAGCGCACTTCGACGAGAAAGTAAAGGGCACAGGCGCAAAATGCGAATGGCTCCCGCAGCAAGAGGTATGATCCTTCAATTTTCTAGCACATTGCCTCCAGACTGACAAGCGCAGATATTTAGTCTTCAATGTCCCCAGTTGCACGGCACATTCTGCGATGAGGCTTTGGGAGACATCATCGCTAAATACATCGCCACAGAGCTTGAGGCTGCCGAGCGCGCAGAGGTGACTACTCATGTAGCGTCGATGTTGTGCTGCGGCTGACTTCATCTCAGAGAGACCCGGATATCGTGCGATACCCTCAGAGCAGACTGGACCGTGTCGACACCACGCCTGCGGAAGACCATATCGAGGATGAAGCTCTCCTACAGCCTCCACCGGCGCATGTCCGACCTGTCTTCGTGCACATAATCGTCACCGGAGAAGGAGAGGGCAAGCAGGTCAAATTCTTCAAGATGAACGAGCTCCCCGAGGACTTCCTACGCCGCTTTCTTTCGCCTCCAACTGAACCATGCCAACGTTTGCTGAGCTATGGCTTCACTTGCCGAGCGGTTCGCTGGGACGCTCAGCTCGGATATGTGTTCAATGGCCGGGATGGTAGGAATGCGGCGGTGAGCGCATCTGTTGGAGGCAACCCGAGCGCGCTCGCATTTCCTTCTATGGACGACCTCCGAGATCGATCTGAGTCCGACGTTGAAGAAGAGTTGGCTGTTCATCAGTGGGAGCACGTCGATGCCAGAGCCCCAAGAGTGGAGGACTGGGTCCGCGGCGTGGGTGAAACGAGACAAACTGTGCCGGAAAACGAGGCCGAGGTCGTGGAGAAGACCGGCTCTAAACCGATACTGGCGCCACTGATCGATATCGGTGCAGAGGATCCTAACCAGAGCGATGGAGAATCCGAGGATGAAATCAGGACGGCACAGCCCTTGACGTTCGATGACATGTTATCTGGTCCGACCATTGCTGAACGTGCAAAGGAGGAATCCGGGAATGAGATCAAGACTGGGCAGCTGTTGTCATTCGACGACATGTTATCTGGTCCGACCATTGCTGACCGTGCAAACGAGGACGACTCTGACGACTCTAGCGACTCTGACGAAGCCATCTCGCTCCCAACGAAAGTTCCGATGACCATACCATCACGAGCCGCTCCAGCGCAGCGAATGGACAACCGCGGGTGGGACGCTGTCCTACCAAAAGTGGCACCTCAAGAACAGCCTGTCCTCCAAAACCGCAGCAACTCTGCGGCTCTCAAGCCCCTGTCAACGACTCAGCCCGCTGCCCCGGAATCCTTCCCAGACTATGGCTCAACATATAGCAAAGTCGACGACGTCGGCCTTCTAGCTCCTGCGGCTGCCCAGGCCATGTACGAGCATCACAATCACAGTGCTCGCCCCACGAAGTCGAAGTCGCGGTCGGTGGTGCCGCGTGCGACTACTCAGGATGGATCAAATACAACACCAAGTGCATCTCTCGGGAGTGATGACGAGGTCATTGATCGCCTGCAGACTCCGGACCCACGTTTCGCTCAGAGAATGAATACCATGAACCAGAAGGCCGGCAAAAAGGGCAAGGGCAACAACACATCAAAGGCTGCGGGAAAGAAGCCCGCTTACAAGGCCCAGCTACCTCTGCCAGATCCCGTGCCTGCTCCAAAGCCCAAGAAGGTGGTCGAGGCGCCGAGAACAATTTCCAAGTCCGTCATCTCATCATCCAGTGTACGATCTGCCGCGACTAAGAATCCTGTCGATGCATTTTCCAAGTTATTGGCCGATACTTTGGAGAGGCAACGCCAGTCCAATGACAAGGAGGACTCCGATTCCGACGAAGCGAATCTCATCCCCAAGCCTCAGATGAAGCTCATGGCACAGGTCGGCATATTGCTATCTCGCTCCGAGGACAAAGCCCTTGGATCTTACCGAACCGTCCCTCCTCAGGAACTGCAGGAGAAACTCAGTTCGATGTCGGACGATCTCAAAACGGACTTTCTCCCTCGTGTCACTTCAGCAGATTCAGATGCAGTCTATCTGAATGGCGTTTTCGAAGCGAATGGGTTGCAGATGGAAGCGTTCTACGAGATCTCCATCCTAGACATCAAGAGTT
This sequence comes from Zymoseptoria brevis, assembly GCA_000983655.1. NCBI lineage: Eukaryota > Fungi > Ascomycota > Dothideomycetes > Mycosphaerellales > Mycosphaerellaceae > Zymoseptoria > Zymoseptoria brevis. Next base: position 97,236 of record JYJE01005863.1, on the reverse strand, counting down.
GGCCGCTGAAGGTCACAGTGCGCGCAGCGAATAAGAGCGAATTCACAATCAAGGCTCGAGATCGAGCCATGGGCTATGCTTTCCTACACTTCCCTGTTCGCGTTTGGGATGCACGCATGACCCTTGTCGATCCGGGTCTCAACCACGAGACCGCATCTCGCGATGCCATCGCCGAATTTGTGTCCTCGATGAGTTGTTCTCCGGGCGAAGCACCGTCATTCCGGGCCTTGGTTCCGCCAGGAGAATTCTTTGTCCAGCGAGTGACTGCCATAAAAGTCTACTCGTACGACCTGGATGGAATGACATACAGGCTGGTTGAGACACAGGAACTGGAGACGAGCGGGCAGAGTCACCGTAGACACTACAACTTTGTGGCCAAAGCGGCGGAGACTAGAGAGGAGATGGTCGCAAGCCACCGAATGTGGTGGGAGGTGAGACTGGAGACTTTTGATCTTCAGATGGCGGAACAGATGCAGAGTCGTGTCGACGAGCTGGTGAGGTCAATGGACGGAGTGGGATTGGCAAATGTTGGCCCGTGGGAAGGCAACGAGGAGGAGGTGAAGGAGGAGATTCTACAGCCGGTGCGTGTCAAGACAGGAGATATTGAATGGTAGGGAAGCTGCTGTCGGACGAGATAACGTACATTGCCACATTAATGAGTTGCTCCGCCAATGTGCTTGGACGAGGTCCTGCGATTTCTCATGTGTCCTGCTAAGTTACACGTACGCTGGCATGCCAGCGTATCTCGACCGTACTGTTCAGTCATCTGTACGCCAATCTAAGCCGTCCTGCCACCGTACTTACCAGAGGACCTGCCGCCGTATATACGCACGCCTTCAAAAGCGTGCTGGTACCACATGTTTACGGCAACTTTTGCCGCCCTGCGACCGTACCTGGCCTTAAGTTATCAGCGTGCCTGCCATCGTGCCTGCCATCGTACCTGCCATCGTACCTGCCACTGTACCTGCCACTGTACCTGCCTGCCACGATGCTCACCAGCGTACATGCACGCCTTTACAAGCGTGCTGCTAATTTATCTGCACGCTGTCTTCTACTGTCCCGCCAGCTACCCCGTCTAGCTGTCCGTCATTCTTCTTCGTTGGAAGCCAGAAAGTCTTGGACCGCCGGGCTGACGCCATGGGGAAACTTGTACCGGTATGGGCCATCGGAAACCTTTGCAAGCGTGCCATCAGTGCACATCAGGTACTGGATCAGCGTCTCCGCGAAGATGACGCGCTTCAGCTCGCGGTAGTGGGTTCCATGTCATCTCCATTGTGGGGGGAGGCTTGAGCCGTTCTTCGCCGCTTGCGGTTGGTTTTGCCAACGTTGTTGATGTTCATGGGCGGCTTAGTGAAGTTGGCTGGATCGCCTTCACCTTCACTCTCGGAGATCTCGTCGTCGGACCCAACATCAGCGTTAGAGAATGCTTTGTTGGACCCATCGCCATGGTCAGAGAACGCTTCGTCGGACACATCGCCAGGGTCAGAGAATGCTTCGTCTGTTTGCGGATCATGCATTCCCGTGTCGAGCACGCCGTCATCTGAAACTTCACCAGGGTCAATGGTTTTTGCTTTGCGGCCGGTACGGCGAGGGCTTGGAGTAGGTGAATCATCCGAAGCGTCACCGAGATCAATGACTTTGGCAGGACGAGGACTTGGGGTAGGTGGGTGGATCATCCGAAGCGTCGCCGAGATCAATGACTTTGGCAGGACGACGACGTGAAGTCGGTGGATCATATCGGATCCACTTTGGTGCTCCCGGGCGGGGCCTTGCGTTTGCTTGGGCGTTGGTGGTTCATCGGATCTGTCGCTGGCGGAGGGCGTTTGCCTCGCGGCTTCGCTCGGTGCATCCCTAGCTGATGGCGCCACAATGGGTTAAGTCTTGTATTGTTCGAAGCGTCAGTGTTCCTGGCGCCCTTTGTCAAAATGTGCCGGTATGGGCCGTCGAACATCTTTGCAAACTTGTCGTCAGTGCACGTCGAGTACTGCATCGGTGCCTCGGGGAAGATGGCGCTTCAGTTTGCGGTGGTGGAACACGTTCTGACATTTCGATAGGCGGAAGATCTCGCCATCGTCGCCCTTTGTATTGCATAGAAACGAGCGTTCTGCACGCAAGGCTGAGCTCTATCATTCTAAGGTCGAATAGACTCCATGGCAGAGCTGCCGAGTTGCCCTCGTCGTAGTCGTGGTCGGACAGCGACACAATGACGGTCATGGCGGCAGGCACAGCGGCTGCAGCATCCTCCTCTGCCTCGATGCTGGCTGGTAAGACCAGGCTTTCCGTGCCGATCTTTGGCGTGCGGCGTTGCGCCTTGCTGGTGATGATTGCGATGTTTTCTCGCCCAACCCAGAGAAGAAGTGCTGCACTTCGGTGTCTCCATGGAAAGCAAGTCGCTAGTGTTGCAATGGACGCTACGCTGTACGCTCTCTGGAACGTGGTTGGCGTAGAGGTTGGCACTACCCGCACGCATGGCTATCACTCGCATTAGCTGGAAGTATCAGACTTAACAATGGTCTCGTACTTGCCGTTCATCTTGCCTTTCTCCTCTGATGTCTCCAACGTCTTCTTCTCGACATCAGTCGCGGCGTCTTCGGCCCTCTTGACCCTCGCCTCTTGCCTGCGCGCCCGTGCCTTACCCCAATCACTTCGTCTTCGTCTTCGTTGTAGACAGACATGCCGGCGATGTTGGCTTGTGTGGAGAGCTTGATATACGCCTTTTGTGCATCACGCACAGCCTTCACCGCGGTATTCTCCGCCTCCAACGCTGTGATGGTAGAGGCTTGTTCGATCATCACTTTCAGGTCTGCGGCTTGTGTTGCTCTGGCCTGAGCTCAGCCGAGTAGAGCGACTTCGGTTTCGGCCTTCATGTTGCGCGCATCTTAAAGTGCGGCTTCCAACTGGCGAGGGAGTGTGAATGCGAGGGAGCGCTGTGCTTGTGTCTTGCCGAGCTTCGGAGGGGTGGCCATTGGACGGGACATTGTGATGGCTGTCGTAGAGTTGCTGTGGTGTGTTTGGCCTTCGAGGTGGTAATCGGATCGGGTTAAGAAGGAGAAGAGACAAACAATGTGAGCTGAGGAAGTATTTGGACGTGGACAGCTGTCTCTGACCAACAATTCAGTAGACCTGGCGAAAAGACGGCGAGGCAACCACCCCAACAAAGAGCTCGATGTTGATATCTTCAGCGACCACCATGAGGCAGTTGCCTGTCCTCTGGCTAAGCTGCCCGCCATACAGGTAAACCGTACAAATGTACCCTAACAGGACGGGCCAAACAGGCGTACAGTCAAGGCGTTTGAAAGCACTGGATAGGCGAACAGGTCCAGTGCAAGAACATGCTCAATGATCGTGCAGGCAGCTTAGTAAGAGACGCTATCGAGGCGTGATTGTCCGCCGAGTGAGCTGAACGACGGGTCCTGTCAGCATACCCGCCTAGGTCGTAGAGATAATCTGTTGACTTACCTGCCCGCTTACCACGGTATCCTGCTAACTTAGCTGTACTCCGGATTGCCAAGATGTAATGTCAGCGGAGTCCTGTCTGTGGAACTGCTTCATTGCCGACCAGTATCAGTCCTATAAGATCCTACCAGCGAGGGACGGAGTCTCCGCTCGCTCCCTATTCTCGAGACCTCTTGCCAAGCGAGTCGCCTTCTCATGAATTGGGGCCTTCTCCTGGCTCTTCTCCACAACTTCGCCCTCCCACGCCACCCTCTTCTGCAGGTTCGGATTCGGCACTCCCATCTCGCGCCACTTCTTCGGCGGCTTCTGTCCTTGAGCCGCCATCTCCGACCACTTCTTGACACCCCGCTTCTCCCACCGCTTCATCCGCTTCTCAATCTCCTCCGCGTTGGGCTTCCACTTCGATTTGAGAACACGACGGATCGCTTCAGGACTGATTTGGAAGTGTTCGCGGAGCATGTCGATATTGTAGGTTGCTGGGTTGGAAGCGTGTAGGGCGCGGATTCCCTCGAGAGTGTCGGGCGAGAGACGCTTGCGTGGTTGCCAGCCGGTCTCGCCGAATTTGCGTTCGAGAGCGGACTTTTGGATGCCCCAGGGTTCTTGTTTGGGGCGTGAAGTATCATCTGTCTCTTCGGGCGCTATTGCTTGTTTTGTGTTATCCCTTTTCTTGGGTTTGGCGTCCAGCTCTTTCCTCCTCGAGCGTAGCTCTCTGGCAGGCTTGGCTGCCGGCGATTGATGTGATGGGCTGGCCTTAGTATGCAGCTCTTTTGTCCTCTCTCTTCGACTCCTCTTCGCTTCCACGGCCTGCCCCTCTCCTGCCTCTCCTACCTTGGTCTCGCCCGTACCAACTGTCTCCTCAACCTTGCGTTGTCGCTGTACCAGCGTCCCTGATCTCTGTGGCTGTCTCTTGACCGTTGTTCGTTTCGTCCTCCTCTCTGGGCCTGTCGTAGCCTTCTCAGCTCTCGCAGCGAAGCTCGCCTCCGTGTCTTTCTTGCTCGTCTCGACCAGGCTCTTGAGCACCTCCGACCCCATCGGGCCCTCGACCATCTTCAACACAGACTCCACTTGATCCTGGAGCTTGCCGGGCTTGCTCTGGTTGTGGCTTCCATCTTTGACTCTTTTCAGCTTGCGCAGCATTCTCGTCTCTGCTCTTGATCTTTCCTCTGTAACGCCAGCATTTGAGGATTCTTCTGTTCGAGTAGATCCTGTCGATGCCATGTTCCCATGACTGCCACTTCGCTCCGCCTGAACCATAGGCTCTGCTAGCTCGATCTCCGCATGCCATTCTGCCTTTCTATCTTCGTCTGGCTTTTCACCATTCTCCAAACTCGACTGATCCCCAACTTTGTCGGGTTGTGACCTTTGCCGTGTACCCGTGTGTATACCAGATCCAGACTGACCTCCGCTCAACTGCAAATCAAATGGAACGAAAGCATCATCCGGACCTGCCGTCGTCACGCTCGAAAGTTGCCGTACAGCAGGTCGCGTGCCACAGGTTCGTCCATGGGGGGAAAATTGTTGCGCCGGTCGCTGTCGAATGCTGATACCCGCAAAGTCGTTCCAGAAGGCTTCCAGCGCCTTTGTGGTGCAGCTGCAGCGATGCATAATCTGTATCGAGATGCAGATGTAGTTCAGTCAAGTCGTACCTCGACATGGAATCTTCATGCATGGGCGGCCAGTCGGGAGTAGTCAGCGCTGGAAGCTGGAGCTGGCTGACTCGGTCGATTGGCTGCCGTCGATCCCACGCTAGGTCGTGTCTCGAACGTGAATAAAGTAGTGAATATTATGGAAGGCATTTGCACGGTGAAATTGAAGAGATGCAGTCGTTTGCTCGTAGCTCATAGTTCATAGATCCTACATATGATACACGATCGCTAAGAATGCAGCACCAAAGACATTGACGGTCACAGCCTGAGGGTTCGAATACCGAACATCCGAGATTGCTCCTCTGCTCATGCACCCACACTGACAGAACCGTTGCCACCGCCGCCATTCGCAAACATGAGCAAACCAGCCGCAGCCTCCTCTCTGCTTGCTTGCTCAATGGCGATGCGATTCTTCCGAGCGGCGGCACCTCGCTCAGCAAACCGACTGGAAGCACCCTCATCCACAAATTCGATACTGTGGATCATGAATGACATGCCATCGTGAGTCTTGGCCCAATCTCGGGACCATATGTGATGTTGAGTGGTCGCCGCATACTTCTCAAGAGGAGGCAGAACGAGGACGGTAATGTGCGCATCGAAGCCTTCCGGAACTTGAACTGGCTTCGACGGACGTTCAGTCAACGTCAAGAGAGTGGCTTCGCTGGTGTCTTGCTCTGGACCGTTCTCGCTCGCTTGCTGCAGGTCGTGATTTAAATCGCCGAAATCACCCTTCAACCAACCTGAATGAATAGCAGCAGCCACAACGTCAGAGTCGTCCGTGTAGACTTCCGTGCCCCACAACTGACGCCGCTTGCATATCTCTTCCAGGCTGGAGTTTCCCGCCTCGCTAGGAGCCAAGAAGTATCGCGGTACGCGGACGGTGAATGTCGAATTCTCCTTGCCCTCGAAGACCGGTATTGGCTTCGACTTGCTGCTGAACTTGATCTTGGCGTCAAGTGGTGTTTCAGTAGCAGGTGCGAGAGACACTTCGGTCGTGTAAAGTTGCGAGCCCAAATGCCGTCGTGGCTTACCGGCGCACGCTTCTAGCACCTTTTTACTCACCACGGTCGTCGACGGCATGCGAGGTGGAGGTTGTGCACGAGGTGCATGGTGGTGGTGATGGCCAACAGCTTGAGCGTGATAATGGTGATGATGGTGGGCCTGACTTGCCGCAAGGTTGGCCTGGGATAGAGGATTCGACGGAGCTCGACTGATTGTGAACGAAGGAGGGGTGCCTTCCGCAGTATGATGATGGTGGTGATGGTGCGGATGCACATGGTGATGGTGATGATGTGCCGTGTGCGTTGTCTTGGACCGCTTGTTCCCTCGCGCATCTGGCGTATTCCTGCCACTGTCCATTTCTTCCCGAGCACGTCTTCCATTCCTCTTTCCACCCCTTGAGCCTGTCTTTGTGGTTCCTTTGTTGTCGTCCATCTCGATTGGCGCTCCCCTGGACATCTCGCTTGAATCGACATGCCTAGCCGGACTTCCTCGTGACGGGGTAGCATTTCCGTTCATTGCATGTCCAGGACCAGGTGTAGAACTCCCGGCGCCGGAGCCAAGACCGGAGAACATCCTGCCGAACTCAGTCTTGATCCCTGGATTATTGCCTCCCGGTCCGAGATGCCTTGGCTGGGCTCCTTGAACGGCCTGTGGGAGCGGTGAGTTGCGACCTCTCCGGTTCAACTCCGGACTCAGATTGAGTACAGCTCGGTGTACGGATCCGTCGCTCTCTTTCCGATGCTGCTGTTCGCGATGCATCATTTCCATGCGCTGATGTTCTTCCAGTGTCATCGGCCTCTCTGCGAAGCCGTTGCGTCCTCTCTCGTGAGGTCCATACTCCGGCGGAGCTGGAGACTGGCGTGACAGCTGGCGGCGCATGTCCGCTGCGCGGTCTTCGATGGATTCCCTAGCTTGTTCCACGGTAGGCTGTGATGTGGGTGGGTAGCCTGGTCTGAAAAGTGGTGCTGGCTCTTCGCGCATGTGCGCGGAGAATCCACCAGGCTGATACCGGCCAGGAGCATAGTCTCGTTGTGCAAGATTCTCCCGATCCGCTGGTGGACTATTGAAGACCAGCCTGCTATCTTGCGGGTGTGATGTGACCCCATTTTGAACCGGCGGCCGATCGTTCCGAAACATCGCATCATTTCGAGGCGGCGCTGGAGGCTCGCCATAGTTTCGAAACATGTTCGCACGGCCCTCCTCGCGATGCGCCATCTCATGCATGTGCCGAAAACCCGCGCTGTCCACCGGCTGACTATTAGGCCTCACGGGTGCGGCATTGCCGTTCGCGTGATGCGCGCTTTCTTGCGGCGGCGGCTGAAACGCTCGGAAGCTATGCTGCTGTGGTTCGCGACGGAACTGCGGCGAGGCGAAAAGACCATCCCGGCGAGGTTCTGACGACATGCGCATTGTATCTCCAAATGTTCCCCCTCCTCCTCTTGTCGGGCTGTAATCCTTCATACCTCGGCCATGACCTTCGCGCATACTAGACGCTCGAGCTCTGCCAGGGGAAGGAGGCTGCATCGATCCAAAGGCGGATGCCGGCGCTGCAGCAGAGCTGTGAGGCGAGCCACTGGGTCGCGGGTCCTCACCACCTCCGAGGATAGCGGAGATGGACATTCCAGGTCGGTGGCTGGACAAATCGCGAGGTCGTGCGAAGGGCGAGGTGGTAGACGGCCCACGCGGCGCTGTGCCCATGTGGTGTCCTGCAGCAGGCGCGTTTTGCGGTGGAGAAGGGGGCGGCATGTTTCGTGCTGGAAAAGATGGAGGCGGAGGGTATTGCTGTTCGGACGAGCCTGGTGATTGTGGTCAGCGCCTGGGATACCCGCGAAGAGAGATTACGGTGAGCGAACCTCCGGGGTACTGCGGTGGGCTGCCGGCGTGACCCATCGACGGGTGTCGCGAGTGGTCGTGCGGTGCCGACATAGCTAAGCCATTCGGCGGCGGCGGCGGAAAGCCCTGGGGGTGTTGGAGAGATTGGTCTTGGGACGACTGACGGTGGTGATGATGGTGTTGCGACGGCGGTCCTGGCGCGCACAAGTAGTTAGCGTTTTAGGTTCTTGAGCTCTCTCGAAGCTTTATGGCTTTTTGAGTTTGGTGTCATCCATGTCGAGTTGCGGGGGGATCGGGAGGTCCTGCGCTAGCCACCACAGATCCACAGTCCACCAGAGTGCCGGATTCACCGGACTGGGCGCAAAAAGCGCTTGCAGAGAAACAGGTCTTGTGAATGGTCTCCGCATCATTGATTGATACGACTCTCTCTGCGCAACAAGAGGCTGCAATAGCGACTGCAGCTGGTCTGAGAGCTCGAAGATGACCAACAAGGTATTCGTTCGAAGCCCTCCATGTGAATCGTGCACAGGCCATCCAGCGCATCCTGTCATGCCGACGTGAATCCGTAAACTCAGCCATGAACCAGTGCTGCATGGCGTGCCACGTCGCGATCGGTAGACAGACCGCCTCGAGAGCAAGAGTCACAATAGCGTTGGATGTCCTGTCTGACTGTGTATCGTTCGTCCGTGGCGCTCGGTGCTTCCAGGTACTGTCCCCATCACAACTGTATCACCCTGCAAAACGTACCTTGCGCGCTAGGTTGCCATGCTCTTGACGACAGTCCAATGCTGTCTCGACGTCCACCTGGATAGAAGGGATCTCTGCTGGTCTGAAATGGATCGGAAAAGGGTATCTGAATTGGAGGTTGAGCGGTTGGAGGTGGGTAGGACGATGGGTGATTCGAGGGAGGAGGGACGGATTCGTGGTGTCCGAGCGCGTGCTCTGGTGGGCGATCAAAGGGCCGGCGATCCATGCTTTGATGCGATCAAGCTGTATCGGTACTGCTCTGGTTTGTTGGGCGTCTCGAGCGCCAGCGCGATGCGATCGCGTGAGTGATTTCTCGAGTCCCACTGCTCATGGTTGAACCTTGAAGTAGGGCATCGATGGCAGTGAGGCTATGGAGGTCAATTGATGGATAGTCGTGTCGGCTCGCGGGGCACTCTCGGCGATGTGCAAAGTGATGTTGTTGGTCCGAAGAAGAAGAAGCAGCAGCGACAGCGACAATGAGTGGATCGAAGTGTTCCAGAGATTGGATCGACCCTGCCGTTTTGGATTTGTGTCGGGGATCTTCCCGCAAGCCCTGTCGGCGTAGTTCTACCGTTTCCCCGTGCGTCGTACTGAATCTTTGTACCTCACAGCCAGACTGCTCGCCTGACCAGATCTTGACTTCGCTCCTCACTTTATCATATCTTGATTTGATGCTGTATAATACACAATCGAGTCGACTGCTACCGCAAAGTTCGTCTTGCTTCACTTCCGATGCCTGGACCTCCATCGGCAACATGGCGTCGGCATCTCTCGCGGATCTCGTCCAAGTTTGTCGGCGCCAACCCACGTGTGCTCGTGGCCTTCTGGCTGTTCGGGTTGATCAACAACATATTCTATGTGATCATCCTCACCGCAGCCTTGGATCTCGTCGGTCCCAGCGTACCAAAGGCGACTGTCCTGCTCGCCTGCATCGTCCCTGGACTGGCCACGAAACTAGTCACTCCCTATTTCATCCATCTGGTCCCGTACTCTTTGCGGGTTGTCATCTTCGTGGCGTTGTCAACATGCGGTATGCTCGCGGTCGCGATGTCGCCTAGCACGACAGATGCGGCCAGCATCTCTAGCAAGATCGCTGGTATCGTTCTGGCTAATATCAGCTCTGGCGCGGGAGAGATCAACTTTCTGGCTCTGACACACTACTACGGACCGTTCAGTTTGGCAGCATGGGTGAGTTCCTCATAGGAAGATTTTGCTCACAACACACTGACGACTTTGAAGGGCAGCGGCACAGGCGGTGCAGGCCTGCTTGGTGCTGGTCTGTATGCTCTTGCGACAACCACGTTTGGTTTCAGCGTGCACGCCACACTGGTCGCGAGCACTATTCTGCCTATCGTCATGCTGGGTAGCTACTTTGTCTTGCTCCCACTTGGTTCACTGCGAGCTTCACGGACGGAGGGCGAATACCTCCGGGTGAATGGGGACGAGCCAGGCGATACTACGACAGGCGACTTCCCAGAAGCTGCTGGCACGCTCGGTCAGCCGGCTGCCAAATCAGCTTCTCGTGCCCACAGAGATCCTCAGCAGAGCTGGCTTAGCCATGGGCTTGCCGATCTGAAGATCAAATTGCTGCGTGCTAGATCGCTGGTGGTGCCATACATGCTGCCTCTATTTCTTGTGTATCTCGCAGAGTACACGATCAATCAAGGCGTCGCACCAACTTTGCTGTTTCCCCTCGCCGAGTCTCCTTTCAAACACTTCGTGAGTTCCTAATCCATAAATCATGGATCATGCTTTCTTCGGAACTGACTCTTGCAGAGAGCATTTTACCCGACGTACGGTGCCATCTATCAGCTCGGAGTGTTCATCTCCAGGTCATCCCTTCCATTCATTCGCATACGGAGTCTCTACGTGCCCACCCTCCTGCAAGTGCTGAACCTTGCCGGCCTCACTCTGCATGCTCTCTGGCCGTTCATCCCAACCGTATGGTTTGTCTTCGTCATCGTTTTCTGGGAAGGACTACTCGGTGGCCTGGTCTATGTGTCAACCTTCGCCGCGATTCGTGAGGATATTCCGGAAGAAGACCGTGAATTCTCTCTGGGAGCAGTGAGTGTGAGCGACAGCGCTGGTATCTTCTTGGCTGGACTGCTAGGTGCAGGTATGGAGACTACACTTTGCAGTTGGCAGGTACATCATGGCAGAAATTGGTGTCGGAAGCTTTGATCGAGGCTATGGGAATTAGGACCGTCTCGAACACGCCAGTCGCACCCGACACTACACTGGACGTGCCACAGACGTCGTCGTTGCTGCCTTTAGCTGTGGCGCTGATATGTCACGCGGGTGTGGCTCGTTCAGACGGAGCTCTGTTGAGTCACGAGCTCGTCTTGACTTCGCTTCGCACTGAAAACGACGCGCACCAACGACACACATCGACCAGAACGACGAACAGACCAACATGACTCAAGCTGGATCAACAACCGAAAAGAAGGACTTTATGAGCGAGCCGATTACCGCTATTGGCATCACTTCAGAACCACTCCAGGACGGAGATCAGGACGGAGATCTCATCGACATAGGACCGGATGGAGCGACACAGGCGGAGGTGTTTGACGCTCCGCAGCCGCCAGCAGTGAAGAAGAGGAAGAAACACCGACCAATGAATAAGGAGGAGCAGATCGAGGCCGTACGTCTTTTCAACACTACGCTGGCTGCCGTTTGCTGTCCCCGATCGGTCACTAATGATTTCCCAGGTGGGCTCATTGGAGCGCCAGCTCAAAGCCTTAAATGAAGCAGGAGCACCGCCGAGCTCTGCTGCAATCCAGAACGCGCGCATCAGATCTCCGATCGTGGAAGACGAAGAGCGAAAGGCAAAGAAGCTTCGCTTTCAGGAACTTGGACAAGACACTGCCATCACTGACAACGACACGGAGACTGACTCGGCCATCTCCTTCGTTTCAGCTTCACCCGACGATCTGGTCACAGCTGCAGAGCAGGAAGCTTCAATCGTGCCGGGCAAATTGCGGGGCAAATGGCGCAAGAATAACAAGAAGCCAAGGTCGTCACCTCGCACGAAGGAGGAGATGGACATGGATATCATCACGAACAATCTCAACGGCCTAGGCGCGCCACTGGAGGCCGCTTTGCAGGCTGCTGTGGGTCTTGCGGTGAAGTCTCTCGCCAGACAGGGTGATGATGGCTATAAAGCGATGAAGGAGTTGAAGGTGATGGAACAGGAGTTGAAGGAGTCGAATCGTATCCATCTGCGGAAGATGAAGGAGTTGCTGGAGCGCTATGGGGTCGTTGCGTTCAATGTGGTGGAAGTTCCGAGTGATCCTATGGTGTTGGAGTGAAGTGACTGTGCCGCTCACGGTTGAGGCGTGCAGTTCAGGGGCAGTGGAAAGGTAATACGGACTGTGACTTCATTCACGGAAGTCCGATATCGAACAGGAGAGTAAGGCAAGGAAAGGATGACTTGGCACACATGTGTACGATCGCCCTGGCATGTGATCGTGGTCCAGACATAGCAGTCGGTGTTCACCTACAGCTGGTCTGACCATCGGATCAAACAGTGTTCGTCAGAAGCTGATCTCCAGCCTTTGATTACTTCCGTAGACCTTTCTCCATCATTTCTCTTCTCCTCACCATCCACCTCCTGCCCAAACATCATCCACGCACCATGGCAACCTCACCAGCTGGTGGCTCACCACGACTCCGCGCAAGCGAGAGCGTGCCCTCCACGCCTACTCTACGATCATCGCATACCGCACCTGCAGTTCGACCTTGTCCGCTCCTCAAGGTTGTAGATGCGCATGCGGAATTCGTCGGGTAAAACTTCAACTCTCGGCAGAGCTGCGCAACAGCATCTGGGAACTGGCCTACACTTTCAGGAAAGGAATCGGGGACCGAGACTGATCTCCTGGCGGACCAATGTTCAACACCTGCTTTGCTTCTGACCTGCCGCCAAATCAAGTCAGAAGCAACTGGGTTCTTCGAAGCGGCTCAGCGTCACTATTGAGAGTACAACTTTTGCTCGCTTGAACGTGAGTAAGATCAAAAGGAGTGCGAGGGAGTCGCCGCTCGGCTCCTACGACTGGACAATTCGTACGTCAGGCGCATGAAGAACATCTACCTTGAACTGAACAGGTTCGAGCACAGAGTGCAATGTGTTTCCATTCCCGGAACGAATCATACAGCGTGAGAGATCTGGATTGGTCCATGGATCACAATGAGAACGTCATTGCCATCTATGCCGTGGGCTGTGATCATGCCGATATACCCTGGCGGCACGCCAGCCACTACGGGGACGAGGCCACGGCAGAGGATGTCTTGACCATGCCGCAGGTGATGAACATCCCGCTTCTAGCACCTAGAGGGAAGATTGCCCGAGCTTGGGGAACGATGGGTAAGTCAAGGTCTCCTTTCAATCTTCACACATTTTGCGCCAGGCTGATCTGTGCTGGGGTTAAGTGTGTTCCCTTCATGTACGAACGCATGCCCGTGAATTGGGTGCACCACGAGACCGACAATGAGCCGTCTGGGGTCGTCAAGCTTGCACATTGGTCGGATGAGGGACTAGCCGCAAATGCGTGGGACTGACCACTCGAGCCCACCCACGGCTCGACATACTCCTGACTCTCGTCAGTGTGACACGCTTGCGCGCATGCGTACGAGTCGGAGGTCATGCTCGCACGCTGGCTGTATCTGTCGATGGCTGTGGTTCAATGCCTTCAGGTGTGCGAGCATATACATTGACATCAGAATTCAACCTGATCAAAATGCGGTCGAATCCAAAGCGAAAACGCGGCGATCAAGGCATGCTGCGTTGCACGGGAGAGGCGATCAAAGGGCATGTAGTCCCTCGAGACATGCTCAGGGTTAGGGTCGCCTCGCCAACCCTAACAAATCCAAATGAAGTGAAACCTCCGCTTGATAGAATGCATTTCAACTTCATCCATTCCCTTCGTTACGTATCTCTACTGATGGGTGTTTTGAAGGACTGTGAAATTGTGTCAACTGCTGCCTTCGACGACGCCTTTGTACAGCGATTGCCCGTAGGCCAAGGCATGACAATTCTCCTGAGCATCCGCTCCCCGACAGATGGCATCGCTGCCAGTCCGGCGTCTAGCAGTTGCATACGGCTCCGCAAACGCATGCCACACGAGCCTGAAAATCTGCCAGTACTAGACCGGTGTATCTGCCGTTGTCGCTGCGAACGTGCCGCGGTCCTTTCGGCGACGGTCCAAGAGCTGTCCAGCTGATGCGCAGCCAGTTCTGATCCTCCCAGAAGAGCTTCGTGGCGGTTCGGGTCTGCAGCGAGGTGTTCGCCTTCCGCAACGGATGCGCTGCTGTGTATTTTGGCCAGCATGCTCCAGACTCGAGCTGTCCATCGCCTACAAGGAGTGGCTCAAAGCAACTTCAGATGTCCGGTGATTTGGTCGACAACGCTCTTAGGTGCTGGACCAATACCGACCACAGTCGCCGAGCCGCTTGCCTATCGACAAACGTGTCAGCGATGCATATCTTGACCACAACGAACGCCTCACTACCAAACTCACAATCTGCGTGCGACCAGCATCGTGCACAACCTGAGCACAAACACCCAGACTCACAGCCTGCGCCTGCAACATGAGCAGCTCATCCTCGCTATTGACTCTCAGCGCAACCTTGGCCTGTCCCAATCGCTCCCACTGACGCAATACCAGATTCTGCGGGTCTGCGCGAAAGAGTGCCTTGTAACAGGCCAAGGTGGCATGGCCACACTGTGCGCATGCCTTGCCTGCAAATGGTGTTAGTCGATATAGTCATCACAGCGCAGCTGATAGCAGAATGAAGTCGTGAGCTCAATATGAGCTGGAAGCAATGCCCGAAACCGATCAAACCTACCCTTGGTCATTCCCAAATCACTTCTCACGGCAAGCACGAGCTTGCACTCCTCGTTGTTCCCCGCAAACGACTTCAATTCCCCCAGATCATCCGGCGACGTCTCATCTTCATCCGCGTCGCTCAGCTCGGAGTCATCATCGGCAGCGCCGGATGTTGCTGAAGCGCTGTGCGATCGGCCGAAAACTCCGATGGACCGCGCCTGTCCGAGGAAATAGCCTGTCAGACCGGCGATGATGCCGGTACCGATCGCTATCGCGGCGGCCGAGGGCGGTCCGCGGTCTTGAACGTTGGCCATGCTTGCGAGTGTAAAAGTGGTGTTGACCGGGCGAATGGTGGTGTGGTGCTGTCTTCTGAGCGGTGTGACGAGCAGCTGTAGCGCTATAACGTCGATATGCCTGCCAAGGACGGAGGTGGTGTCTTACGAGCGATATTGGCCGAAAGGCGTACTTTCAACCGTGTTTGGGACCGGACAACAACGATGAGGGTTGTAATCGACCGTGTGTCTCAATATTTCATCAGCCGCCAAGATGGCGATCGTGACTTCCAGCATGTACCTTAGGTTCTACCGACCGCCCGAGGATCGACATCATTGGCACGGGGATTTGCAGCAACCAGAAATGGACAGGAAGAGGGCCAAAGGCATGGAGTAATGATGCATCTGGTCGTTTCGTTTAGTTGCTTTAGCGAGGATGCTGCTTTCGAATTGCCCAAGGTCAATGTACACGTCTTCGTTGTCAACGACCAGGAATGAAGTTCCATCGAACACGCGACAGCCGACGAGCCTTGGGAGAGTTCTCATCATCGCTTTCATCATCACATCGGCAAGGATCGCAAACGTTTCACGGGGACGGGGAGGTCGCGTGGGCTGATTTCCTCTAGTGCGGCGTGCGGCGGCCTGGGCCTGGAGCTTCTGACAAAGCCGAGATTTACTCGAAAGCAACCCGCCGTCTTTATCCATAGAACTCGACAACTCCAGAACTCAGGACGGATCCATATACGATCAGAGGTGAGTTTGAAATTTGTAGGGAAATTCCCAGAGGAAGTCTTCCCATTCGAGGTGAATATGTACCCCGGACTCAGGAACAAGGCTATGGCGCTAGTCCGCAGAACACAAAGTCTAAATGTCGAATGTTGCCTTCAAGATTGCGTGACTGCTGCTCTGTGCGGTGCACGACTATTTATTCGTTTCGTCCCGGATTTGCTCCTTTTCTCCAGCATCATTGCCCCAGACTCTTGAACATCATCTGTATTGTCCCTGTCATCTTGCTTGTTGTGGTGGATCCTTTGCATTTCATCAAAAGCATCTGAAGATCCGCGCTTTCGTAGCGATTGTCACAAGCCAAAAAGTGAAGCAAGAACGACCTGATTGCTAGCACGGTGGGAAAGCTTTCTCCTGCTCCAGCAGACCAATCGATAACAACAACAACGACACTTTCAACCAACTACACATACACCATGGACAACATGGAGCGCCTGCGCAAGGTTTTGCCTGAAACTCCTCCAACATCACCGCCTGTCGGATTTGCAGGTCAAAATGGCTTCAGCACGCCGCTCTTCCCACAACAGCCGAATATCCTGTACATCATGGCGGATCAGCTTGCGGCACCTCAATTGAAGATCTACAACAAGGACTCGCAAATCAAGACTCCAAACCTCGACAAGCTCGCCGAGCGATCAGTCGTCTTCGACTCGGCATACTGCAACTCTCCGCTCTGCGCTCCAAGCCGCATGGCCATGATCACCGGCCAACTCCCATCCAAGATTGGCGCATACGACAACGCCTCGCCCATCGCAGAAGATACACCCACATATGCGCACTACCTGCGCAATGCAGGCTACGAGTGTGTGCTCGGCGGCAAGATGCACTTCATCGGCGACCAACTCCACGGATACGAGTACCGCCTGACTGCAGACATTTACCCAGCAGATCTCGGCTGGTCAGTCAACTGGGATGAACCAGACACTCGGCTCGAGTGGTACCACAACAGCTCTTCGATCCTGCAAGCTGGTCCTTGCATTCGAAGCAACCAGCTCGACTACGACGAGGAGGTCATGTACAAGGCCAAGCAGTTCCTCTACGATCACGTCCGCAAGCCACAAGGCAGCCGCCCCTTCTGCTTGACCGTCTCCCTCACCCACCCACACGATCCATACACAATCGAGCACAAGTACTGGGACATGTACGAGGATGTGGAGATCGACATGCCCAAGGTCCAGCTGCCGAAAGACCAGCTCGACCCGCACAGCAAGCGTCTCCAGCACGTGTGCGATCTCGAGGACTACAACTTCACCGACGACCAGATTAAGCGTGCAAAGCGTGCGTACTATGGATCGGTCAGCTACGTCGATGACAACATCGGCAAGCTTATGGAGACGCTGAAGCAGTGCGGTCTGGACGACAACACCATTGTCATCTTCTCCGGCGACCACGGCGACATGCTTGGCGAGCGCGGCCTGTGGTACAAGATGTCCTACTTCGAGTCCTCTGTCCGTGTTCCCATGCTCTTCAGCTACCCCAAGCAGTGGGCACCTCACCGCGTTCCTCACAGCGTCAGCACGCTCGACATCCTTCCCACACTCGTCGATATCGCCGGCTCCCAGCTCATGCCCGGTCTCCCGATGGACGGCGTCTCCATCGTGCCTCACCTGAAGGGTATCGACACGCACGACAATGTCTTCGCCGAGTACATGGGCGAAGGCACCATCGCTCCGATGATGATGATCCGTCGCGGACCATGGAAATACATCACCTGTCCCGCCGACCCAGACCAGCTCTACAACCTCTCCGATGATCCAAGCGAGCTCACCAACCTCGCCACCTCCACCGACGCCGCGACCAAAAAAGTTTACGACGAGTTTGTGACCGAGGCCAAGGCGAAATGGGACATGGACGCCATCACCAAGGACTGCGTGCGTCGTCAACGCCAGCGCCGTCTCTGCCAGTCTGCGCTGAAGGAGGGCAAGTGGACGAGCTGGGACTACCAGGTGCCGGACAACAGTCAGGACAAGTACATCCGCAGCCACATGGATCTTGACGATCTCGAGCGGCGAGCGCGCTTCCCGATTGTGGATGCGTATGGCAATATCAAGGTCACTCCGACTGTTGTTGGCAAGGAGGGTGTCCTCGCCATCCCTCACCAGGCCGGTGCCAACCACCAGTGAAGGAGGTGATCGTGTCCATGCTCGTGCTTCGAGTTTGTCAGTGACAGCGGGTTCGTCGCGAGGGTAGCGGTGTGGTCACGGAGACTCGGTTTCGACGGTCGATCACAAGGAGTTCATGAAAAGGAGTGACCTTCAACAACAACGAGAAAGGGGATGGCAGCTTTGATTTGGTGCTGTTTGATTCTTGCAGCGTTCAGCCTAGGGAGGGAGGGAAAGGGAT
Organism: Zymoseptoria brevis; assembly: GCA_000983655.1. Lineage (NCBI taxonomy): Eukaryota > Fungi > Ascomycota > Dothideomycetes > Mycosphaerellales > Mycosphaerellaceae > Zymoseptoria > Zymoseptoria brevis. The sequence continues at coordinate 79,329 of JYJE01005863.1, read as the reverse complement.
TCCACTTGTTGACTTTTAGCATCGGCGCACATGGAGCAAAAGTGTAATTCACGAAACGAACACCAGAATCTTAAAGATTTAGACTTCCTACTTTGCGATCTCCCTTGCCTGGTCCAATCTCGCATGCGGGCTGCATCCCCCGTTTCAAGGCGAACGATCGTTGAGTTCGGTCGCCGCCGGGCATGACTCTGTGTTATGGAGCCGGGTTGATGGGATTCGGCGGTAATTAGGCGTGTGATGGGACAAACATTGATGGTCATGGCACACGAGTCACGCAGCAAGGGGTATGACAGCCCGACAGATTGTGCATAGCGCAAGGGATGGAGGAAGAAATTTGGATGATCGGAGCGTTCGACAGTGCTCGGTCTTGGTGCTCTGGGCCTGTGGAATTGTGATGTTGCGCGAGAGATGAATGTTTACGACCCAAAAAGTCAAAAAGTAAATAAATCAACAACGACAGCTACAAGAAAAGTCGGGTAGCTTTTGACAGTTGTGTCGGTAGATGATGAAACGTGGACGGTGAGATCACTACAGCGGTTGTGTCTCATGTCCGACCGCTCCGAACGGGTGGCGTTGCCCCAGCGGTTCACAACATTCGGGTAGTTCGGCTGCACACAAGAGAGATCAGATCTTGACCAGTCGGAGTCGGAGCTGCTGCGGTGTGATGGCGATGATGTGATGGGGCAATCGCTTGTAGACTGGCGCTGGCTTGAGTTCGATAGAGACACGGAACGGGATGGCGTCGCTTTGACCGAATCGATTACAAATGGAGCGGAGCTTCGTTTGCGGGGTACAGTAGTACTTGTTGTCGAGAAAGAGGCGAATTGGCTGTGGGAATAATGTGTGGATGCTCCTGTTGCTCACCTGCTGCTTTGGGCAACTCCTCGCCGGGCTCGGGCAGAAAAGGCTCGAACGTTCGTTGGTGGGCTGTTCGGCGGAATAATGGTCGAGGTACTTGGGAACCTTGTTGATGAACTCTGCGAAAAATAGCATCACCAGCATTTGGGAGCTCAAGGATTGAGTTTGGTGCTTGCGCAGCGCCGCGCGGTGCTTTGCTGGGCACTGGCCGAGCTTGCGTCGTGGCTCTCTTCTTCATTCGGGCTGCCGAAGTGACGACTACGCACAGTGATAACCGTGGAATCGTTCTTCCGGCGTGTCTGACGACGTCCCGCTGGAAGCAGCACTTGGCGAGGCCGATGATGGTATGGTGGAGCATTGAAGGCCAGACTCTTTGTTGTGACTCTCGGTGCCGTGAGTGAGATGTTGTCGCAGCGGAGATTATTGGCGCAGATGTAGCGGTCAGAGTTGTTCATCAAAGTCACAGTAGATTTGCATCAAATATGCAACAACGGCATCTCCACTACAGGAGATCAATAATAAGCGGGTTCTTGGCCAGAGGTGGACGAGTTTGGCAGCAATAAGAATGACTTTGTGATGATTTCGGAAGTGGCGACCATGGTGTTCACCAATAGTTGGCGAGTGAGCGGGCCGTTGGATAGTGTCAACGCCGTCGTTGCAGACAACCGCCAAATGTTGAGCTTCCGCCGGCTTGACTCGCTTGTTGTTCGCCCGAGGAATCTCAGAATCAAGGCGTCAATACCAGATACGAGAGGCCAGCATGGTACATGGAGCCTCGTCTCGTCTCGATTCACGCACTCGTACTCGTGCCAGGAGTCCAGCCACTCTCGTACGTGTCATGCTGATATGATCCTGGTATACACGAGGGGCTGGCAATGAAAATAGGTGGTTAGTCGATGGAGGAGGGGTACATTCGGGGGTGCAGCAAAAGGCGGCAGACTGCAAAGAGGAGATACCGAGAGAATCGCCTTGGCTATTCTCAGCTAACACCAGATCTGGCCAACTAAACGTCGACACCGCATGAGATGAGACGGCACAGCGCCAGAGCCGCATGTGGAGCGGCTAGCCACTTCTTTCCTGCAGGACTCGTCGAGCCATGATCCTGGGCCGTCCGTGTTGCCATCGAATTCGCTCTCCAATAATTGGCCCCAAAGATCAGCGTCTCGAATAACTGGAGTGGAGACCACCGTGTCCGCGAGCCCTAGAAGGTTTATTCTCTTACAAAGGAATGACTGGGCACTGGCGCCCGTTGGGCGTTCCGGAGCCCGCCCGAGCACGAGATTTCCCATCGTCCATCAACCGTTCTGGCACTGGCCAGGGCACGGCTGATTGGATCTTCGCCGGGGACCGCTGAGACAGGACAGGCCTGACTGCAGAGAGTGCTGTGCATTAGCGGCTGGCATTGTGCTGCGCCTGATGATGTGTACACGTACACTGGAGGCCGTCGTCGTCTTGCCATGCAGAAGGAGGTGGGAAAGGCGGGAGGTAGACTGTATCATAGCGACCGGCCGTGCTCCTCCACCACACGTCGCACGCCACCATTCGCTAGAGGCACCTTAGCCTTGATCAGATGCAAGAGTCAATCGCGATGTTGCTAGGCGAACTAAGAGAGCCGTGGCGCGTTGCGTGGCCCTAGCGCCCCTTTGGTCCAACCTCCCTCCATGCTAGATACGAATGCGGGTCCCGGAGCGCTTGGGTCTGTTAAATATCCCGCTGCATTCCTGGGTCTGAGCGCTCTCTCTCTCCTATAAACACTACCATCCGCCTGCATCTTATCCATCCATTCGCATCTCTCCGACTCACTCTCGCTCATCCACGACACTCGCTTCAACGAATCTCCGCTGCACATACTATCCGACTAATACTCCCACCACCACAACAATGCAGTACTTCGTTGCTCCTCTCGCCCTCGCGGCGCTCGCCGCCGCCCTTCCTCAGGCTTCCACCTCTGGAGAGTGCTCCGAGAACTACCCCGGCACCTTCCAGATCCAGGTCGTGAACATCACCAACCCAACCAAGCGCTCTGCGTTCATCGAGAAGGTCAGTTGTCGTCGTCGTTGATATCATACCACGCGCAGGAACCTTGGCTAACATCAACATCAGCGTCAATCCATGGCTCTCATGATCCAGCTCGAGAACGGAGTCCTCACCGACGCCCAGGGCCGCATTGGTAACATCGTCGCCAACGATCAGTTCCAGTTCGACCCAGCACCCGGCCAGGCTGATGCCAAGTTCACCTCCGGATTCTCCGTCTGCAACAACGGCTCGCTCGCCATCCAGGGTGACAGCACTTTCTACCAGTGCTTGTCCGGAACCTTCTACAACCTTTACGATGAGGCTCAGGCTGAGCAGTGCTCTCCTGTCCACATCCAGGTCATCAACGGCTCCGGTGGCAGCGCTTCCCAGCTCCCTGACGGTCAAGGTAAGATGAACCCCTCGAAGCTCGGGTTGAGCGCCAAACATGCTCAATACGAACAAATGCTGACATCTTTCCCTCCCAGTGACCGGCTCCCCAGCATCCGAAATGCCTGACGGTCGCAAGTCCACCCCGATCGATACATTGTCCACCCTCTGCGGCTACTAACATTCAACAACAGAAATCACCGGAATGGCTGTCTCGCAAATTGCCGGTTTGTCTTGATCCTGCGCTTCATCTTTGACCTCGCTGACAATACATTTAGACGGACGCAAGTCTCCCTCCTGTGGCACTCTACGCACGAATACTAACAACCACACAGAGATCCAGGGACCTACTGGCGCACCAGTGCAACAAATCGGTGGTGAGTGAAAGCCCGCTGTCCCTCTCTCACAGTCCCTCGCTAACACCCTTCTAGATGGTCGTTCGTTTCCCTCTGCCACCACAGCCCTCCTCCTTCCGTAACTAACAGTGAACAGAACTGCAGGCGACCACTGCCGCTGCTGCCCCAGTGACTCAGATTGCGTAAGTTCAATTCTGGCTCCACCCCATTGATCAATTGCTAACATCTCTAAAGCGACGGTCGCAAGTCTCTCCATTCCCCTCCGATCGTCTTGCCACAACTAACACCCAGCAGAGGTGCAAGCGCCCACTGGCAGCCCAATCCAGCAGATTCCTGGTGAGTCGTATCAATCTCCAGCACTCATTACCAATTTACTAACAATCCTCTCAGATGGTCGTTCGTCTCCCTTTGTCGCCCAAGTCTTTCCACCTTCGTTACTGACTGCAATAACAGAGCTCCAGCAGCCTACTGTAGCGCCCGTTCAGCAGATCCCGTAAGTCTCATCTTCATGTCCTTTTGAACGATCGATCGCTAACACCTCCGCAGTGATGGACGCAAGTCTTTCCCACCCGCGCTGTTGTACGCTATCATGCTAACACCCCCTTAGAGCTCCAATCCAACGGCTCCGCACCAGCCACTACCTCTGCCCCTGCGCAGTACACTGGCGCTGCCAACGTCGTCAAGACCTCCGTCTTCGGCCTCGCGGCCGGTGTTTTGGCCCTCGCCATGCTTTAAGCTGTTCACCCAGCTTTAGCAGACGAATCTCGCGTTTTCACCGACGTCTCCCGCTGTGAGACGCCGGCTCACGATCCCTCACGATGGCGCTCCATCCACACGACGCCTGCGACCAAATCGATGCATCACAGCAATCCTTGTGCATATGAACACTCTCTACGAACCTTGGCAATGAGCAAGCAGCAGCATTACGGGGATGGACGGAACCCCCAAGGAGAAGCAAAACGGGCATGGCAATGGTCATGGGTAATTTTAATGGTTCTTATGGAACATTGCTTGGCTTGCAGCGAATGTGTTGTCGCGCGGCTTTTTGATACATTCCTTGTTGCATAGTTTAGATCGCCCAAACGGCGGTTGATCATCAATCGAGCAATCGATTCTTTCACTCCACTGCGAGTCTCATCTCACATATTCTTTCATTGACTCGTGTCAAGATACTCGTCTTGACTCTCGACCAGGATCCTTGCATATATACATCACTCCCCGACTGTTCGCCAGTTCCGAGTCGACTCCAAAACACACACACACACGAGCCCTCCATTATGCAACGGGTCTCCACGTTCCGAGCGACTCGTATCCACCTACAGAGGACAAATGTCATCGACTCATCATGAACAATGCTCTCAATTTAATGACGCATTTTATCGATATCTCGTGTCGACGGGCCTTCGCGGCCAGTCGCTCTTCGCAGTAACACAGATTTAGTAGTATTAGACAGGGAACCTCGGTCCAACTCCCCTCGACTGCCAGCAAAATGCCAACCGCACGCCACGCACGGCCATTCTTCTCGACCGGGTCACAGAAGAAGCCAGACCGGCCTTCCGCGGAAGAGGGATGTGCACGCCGAAATTGCACTTGAACACAAATCCCTGTGAATGGGTCCGCCCAACAGAAGTCCGGCGCGGATAGCGGAGTCTGTGCCGATCCACTTTGCACCGAGATTTTGGGCTTTGTGCTTTGTTGTTCAAATTTCAATTCACTTTCACCGGCCGTTCAGCCATGTTTCACGCCCGTTGGAGGCTATCGGAATTTGTTGTTCCAGTATACTCGCAGGACAAAAAGTTGCCTCTTTGGGACTTGTTGTGGACGAGGTGAGGTCGAAGTCGTCGTTCTGCTCTTTCCGCGCGCAGAACTGATGTCACGTGTCTGACACGTGACTCGTCGACTTCGCGGCTTCCTTCGTAACCTGGAAGGAAGAGACAAAGAATCAACACACATCACCAACTCCTGCTTCGCTGGCGCACGACTCTTGCAACAGGCAATGAAACGCTGTACTCCCTCTCATTTTGATGCCACAATAGCTTGCCGACACGAGCGAGCTCTCGAGGTCCAAAGCATCTTACCTGGCCCTGATACAGTTGGCAACCGTATATTCGCATGCTCTTCCATGACAGAGTAGCACGACCGCTAGTAGATGGTCACTGCGCCAGTACCTTTTCTGACCACACAGTTCACACAACATATGATCTCAATTCCTCGCATCGAGAAGGCTCGATCCGAAACTGCAGAAGAATTCCACAGGCCAGACACACACGCAGCTCGAGTCTCATCTTTTCATGGATTCACCGGCTCCACTGGCTCTCAAGGAACGACTCCGATGTACCCATTTCATCACGTCGCCTGACACTGTCTTCGGCGACAGCTGGGGCAAGGTGCCGCAAGACTCACCAGCTGCGACTGAAGCGTTTCACGAAGCGCCCACTTTGCTCGGTATATGTCGTCGAATTGTGCCGATCTTGGATCTTGGATCGACGTGACTATGGGCGAGGAACTCACATGCCCAAAAACCATAAACTTCGGTCCGATGCGTTCTGGCACAAGAATTTTGACGGCGGAATGGCTTTGGTCAAGCCTGTGAAGTGTTCACGCAAGACGCTGCGAGCGAAGCGCTCGCGAGCCAGAGTTTGTATCGCACACATGATTTCGCTGGAGAATACCGACAGCGAGCGCAACTTGACGGAGAGCTTTCTGACATTAGATCACTTCGCAAGCTGCTTGGAACGACACGTCGCGTGAGCTGACCTCCTAGTCATTCGGGTCAGGTTTGCCATTCGAGATCTGGTCCAGTCATATCGTCCGAAGGGCTCCATGCTCACCTACACCGTCAATCGGCTGAATCCATCCACCTGATGTCCAGAACATCATCAGGCCTTCCGTTGACCGTGCTACGTACCATGACATGCAGACCAAGGTGTACCTAAGCGTCACTGGAGGGCAGGGAGACTCTCGCAACGTCAAATGGTCGGCTATGTTCCCGCTGTTTAGTAGCACTGATCCGACGCTCTGGCGGACGTCAAAAAGCACAGCGCCGAGAGATCTCCCGTAAGTGCTGAAAAGGATGCTACTCGAGATCGTGTGCCTGCTATTCAAACATGGACGACCCACGATCGACTCCGAAGACATCTACTGCAGCAATTGCCCCTGTGCCGAGGTTCGACAGACCCTTCTGCGAGTTCAAGTTCCTGCAGCTCGCCGAGGCGACCATGGTCATCAAGTGTTGTGTTGTTCGACAATCGAAAGAAAGTACGCGGAGACTATGTGGGACCCGAGCGTTGGACTGACAGTAGAATGAGTGGCCAATCTCCAACTTGTGGAAGACTTTGCGATCTATCCTCAGGTCGCGGACTTGGGTATCGACAAAACCGACTGTACGCACTCACCAGGGTGACGTTAGACAACGTGGTCGCTCCGCGCTGTGTGATAGCGACGTTCGACTCGAGCCGTTGGGGTCACACAAAGCACCACCTTCGCTCCGTGGTATGTCCAGTGAACGCCAAATGCTCGGCCGGGATGCTTGTACCTTCGAGCAAGCCTTTCCCGGATTTGCTTTGACAATCTGCTGTCCGCCCAAGGGTCAGGTCGATCATTCCGCCTGTAGTGTTCTTGCTTGGATTTCTACATCATGCTGGCAATCTGCTCTCAACTCTGCAAAGGGTTGTCGCGGCCTGAGACCTCAGCCTTGCCCTATCCAGCCTTGGTCGCATAGAATTGTCGGTGAATCAGAGTCGTCCCCGGCGAACCGCGGACCTTTCCAGGTTCGCTTTACCATTTGGCATCGCACGGCCGAAGGTAGTCGGATCTGCTCGACCTCTGCCGCATGGTCGAAGACTCTTATATCTGGAACCTTTGATGACTTTTGGTGCTTCATCCTTGAGATGACAACATCAGCAGCTCCCACAGGAATTGGATCCCTTTCGCACTGGCCACGATGAAGAATTCTCCCTCTGCTACGCTTTCAAGAGGGTCTTCCAGAAAATGCAAAGACACGAAAAGACGGATCTGAAATGTATAGCGACCAGGACTTCGCCAAGGTAGGTGACATGAGCTCTTCGTCAGGAGGGCACACTTCCCTATGCACTCGATCAACAAGATCGTCGCCTCCATACTGCAGTCCTGGCAACCGCACAGGATGCAGGCTCAAGTGCTCTTCAGCCAAAGGAATCTGTCAAAGTCCCGTATTCAACTGCCGTGACTATGGTCCGAGTCCAGCATTGGACACTCCAGTGCACCAGACACGACTGAACCACGGATGGTCGACCACAAGTACGTAGCAATGCCGCCGCGAAAGGCCCTTGATCACAAAGAGTCAAGCCGGTTCACAGCGCAGGTACACTATGCCATAGTGTGCGGCTCGATTCCAAGGAAGATGCCATTGCACTTAATCAATGGAAGTCGCCATTGATTCTAGACTCCCCTCCGGATCATTGCGTACATCGTCCGCGTGGCCTTGGGTGTGGTTGGTTTCACAATGAACGAATCGAAGCGAGTGCTCTCTTAGCGGATTTCTGGTCCAAGGAATTGTCAAATGTGCGTCAAACGTCCGGAGTGGGTACGAATCAACACAGCAGAGCGAGAATTGGCGAGCCTGAGAGTCGCTGGATGCCAGTGGGTGGCATATGTGAGTAGTTCCTGAGTGCTGACGACGCTTTTGAGGCTGTGAATCACGGTTGACGTGCCCTGCACATTCTGTGACTGACAAAGCATCGCTCTTGTCACACATACTCGAATTGCAAGCACACGAGCACATGTTGTTGCAGGAGTTTGCAATACGAGCAAAGACTGGCCAGATAGTCAATCTGGACACCCGACGTGCAGTCAAGCATTCGAAGCAATCTTCCAACCCGGTCGAACGGCACCGCATGCCGAACGGGTGTTCGTGCTGGAAGACGATCACAACGCTACCGATTCATGTTGGAATTGAGCACGCGGGCAAGGCTCACTGGGCGCAGATCACGGCAGACCGCAATTCAAGGGCAGATTGCGAGGCTGGCGCCACGTCGCAATCATCGCAAGTAATAAGGAGGCCGTGGCAGGTATATGAAGATCGGAGAGGCATTGGTCGATTTGATATGTGTATGAAAGATTTCCAATGAAGCGAAGATATGTACTGGGGGAATAGATCAAAGCAAGAACCCAAAGAACCCATAACCCAAACGGAACGAAGTATCCAGTTTGTTCCAACATCCGGCAAGCCGTTTTCTATCCCATCGTTTGTGATTCGTAATCGGGTCGTTATCGAACCTCCGACTGGTGACGGCAGGCAGCTCAGCGCGCTCAGACAGCCAGTACAGTGGACGAGTAGAGATGGACAGCTTCCTTCTCTGTTTGACCAGCAGCGGGAAACACATCAATGTTTTCGCTGAGAGAAGTGGGAAAAACGTGCCTTCTGGCTTCGTCTCAAACAAAGGCGCAGAAGTGTGAAGAGTTTCTCTTTGTTGTTGTCGAAAGGTGTGTGTGTGTTATGTTAATCCACAATGAAGCAAGTGCAATATGAAAAGAGGTTCGGGCATCGGCTGTCTTTGCGCGAAAGAGTGAAGCGAACAAGCCGAGCTAGTAAGAATTGAAGTCGTGAAGATTTTGGTCGAAAGTCGCTAGTGAGCGTGACCGTGGGGGTGGTGCTGGTGTCTCTTGGGGTTGACGTGGAGGACACCATCCTCGCCTTGGGTGACGGCGGCGGTCGCATATGTGAAGACGGTCTTGACAACGGTCGCAACGTAGTTGTTGTCGTCGACAGTCTTGGACGCGGCGACTGTTGATGTTGCCAGAGTCGTCGGAAGGACAGCAGGCGCAACGTACGGCGGGGGAGTGTACACGGGAGGCTCGGCGGCGGCAGAAGATGATGAAGAAGGCTGAGTATCTTGCGCGGGTTGGTTGTCTCCGCCAGAAGGCTGGGTTTCTCCGCTAGTAGAGTTGCCGCCGCTGGAAGAGCAGAGCGTGACGGTGATAGAAGCCTCGCAAGGGCAGCCGTTCTGCATGCCGTGAGCGTCGTCGGTAGAAAACCGATATGCCGCCTGCCTGGGAACGCAGTCGTCGGTGTCGGAAGAGATATGCCAATCGCCCTGCCATGGCGCTTGTGGTGTGTTAGCCGCACGTACCGAATGCTCCTTGGTGGCCTGTTCAGACTTACTACCATCGACACAGCTCAGGTCGTACCAAAGGGTGCCGTCATTCTGGGAAGTGTATTCGAATTGAAGAACGTTGCTTCCGAATGAGCCCTCCTCCTTCGAGAACTTGATGGACCAACCAGCACCGTTCGTGAGAGGTGTCCATGATTGGTCCCAGCTGTCGCCCGGCGACAGTGTCAACATCTTCGTCTCCTGGCCGCCTCCTGAAGCGGGAACGACAGAGGTGTAGACGTCGTAATCACACTTGTTGACGACGTGGCCAGCGCCCAGGGCAGACGCCGATGCGCCGAAGAGGGCGAGCGATGCGACGAATGAGTTGAACATTGTTGCGGTGGCTTGCGGACGGTTCTGTGCGATGTGTATATCGTGAAGATCGTGAGGGTTCGTTCAGATGTCGATCCAAGAGAGTGATGGATGGATGGCCGGTAATCGTAGAGACAGTGTACTGGACAGTAAGAGAGTGATACTGTGCAGTTGAGGAACGTTGCAGAGCGCGTTCGTAAAGATGAGGGCCGTGACAGGGAAAGCAGAAATGAAGGCGTGCGCATCGACGCTATCCTTATATTGCGGGAAATTAACGAAACTCTGTCCCGGCCGAGCAGGCGATCCATCGACAACTCAAAACGGGTTTGGAGCAGGCGTTGCCCCTTAGCGAGTGCGCTGGCGGGTCCATCCGATCAATCAGAGGGCAGCCTTGCGAGTTGAGCTGCGGGTGGTGAGAGCTTGTCGGCCGGGACCTGACAGGGGAACGCCTCACACACTGTGCCTTCCACGCTCACGGCAGTGCCTTGACAAACTTGGCTGCTACTGGTCCACGCCGTTTATCGATCGGGCTGGTAATGGGCGCTGATTCGTTGGATTGAGCGGCTGATGAAGAAGACGTACCTGCAGGACAAGTGGGAAGCGAGCGCTGTGAGTTTTGCCCAACTTTGGCGCGCTAGGAGATCATGCCGCTTCCATCTCAGTAGGAGGCCACGAGGCAGAGACTGCGAAAGACTTTGCACCATCGTTGCCGCGGCGCAACCGATGTTGCTTGTGGTTGCGCCGACGCCTTCACAAAGCTTAACTTAGTTCCAGTATAGGAAAGATTTGTCGCAAGTGCGAGAAAACTCCCCATCCCGGCCGTCACATTCAGGTACCGCCACAACAGACTCTGGGATTCCTTGGCGAACAAGAAAGTCTTTGCGAAAATATACACCGAAGTTTGACGATGAGAAGTCTGCTTCAATAATTGCGAGCATACCGTGACAACCGTGACTTGCCACGTGCGGTACCTTGATGTGGGATCGGGTGCGACGCTTCCACGCCCGAGCACGCGTTCTCACGCACTTCGACATGCTGTGGCATGCGAAAAATTTGTGGTTGGCCGCCTTAGCAGCCTCCATCTGGTCATATGCATCTACGTTAAGCCCGCCGACCGACAGGCCTGCTCAGAGACCGCTTAGGCAGGCGACGTCAGCTGGTCTTGGGACGAGAAGCATCATGCAGGCTGCTACGTAGCAAAGTAGACTCGGGACTCGAGTTGGGCAGATGGAAAAGTCGGTCCGGTTGAAGTGCGGAGCTCAGCACGAAGTGCATACGCCAGTCACGACCGTGCGCTGAGTGGTTCCGTCCCACAAAATCTTTCAAACTTGCGCTGCACGTCGTTTCAAGGCAACTCGATCGATCAGTGAAAAGCGTGCCGACCGGGCGGAACAGTCTGCTGTCATCCGCCCTTCCGTAGAACGTGTCGGAGTACTGCGAAGCGATTGGCATTGTTGGCATTCTGACTACTGCCGCCCAGGGCAGCTTGATCGCACAGAGCTGACAGCAGATAGCACAACATGGCTGTGTCTCGAAATCGACCTGTAAAGACAATGCTTTGTGGTTTCTTCAGTAGCAAGGGCGTTTCAAGGAGCAGCCGTCTTTCTTTCTCTGAGGCTCTCACGCGTGAAGCGATGCAGAAGCACAGGATGCTCGCACAGGAATTAGGCAATGCCCTTCCAGTGGTGTCGTAAGTGTGTGTGTCATGTCGAAGAATCACACGATGGAATCGCCTCGGTCGTCCCCGAGCAGAATGCAGAGCAAAGTCCAGAATGGTCAATTGATCCGGCGTCGGCTGAATTACTGGACCCGCTCGGATACAGCCGCAGCATCGATGCTCAACATCGGCCGAACCCGATCCGCTTCCTGGCAAGTTCTTCTTGCCAAGTCGTCCAGAAGATGGCAGAACGAATCGGAACCAGCAATGATGGCGTCATAATTGTTCTGAGCGACGACAATGTCGCGGTCAGGACATTTGTAAGTACATCTCGATGCGCGGAGCAGTCCGGATCTGACATGGTCGACCGCAGCGACCCAGCGACATTGCGTCAATATCTCGGCATGCGAACAACAGGAACATCTGGCTTGCTTTGAGGAATCGCTTCCCGCATCCGTATACCCAAGAGGCCGCTCGGAGTTGGATTGAGCATACGTTGAGCCCCCGAAGCCACGCAAGATCTGGCAAATGGCCGCCGAAGCAGGGTGACGCATCCTTGCTGATCCCCACTCAGTACGCCGTGACCTTTCGAGGAGAAGCGATTGGGAGTATAGGCCTAGATTTTGGCCAAGGTATTGATGCGCGAGCGATATTGTGTGCATCGCTGACGGCTTTTGCTCAGACATATATTTCCGCACCGCTGAGCTGGGTTATTGGCTTTCGGAGGAGTATTGGGGTAGGAGAATCATGTCCAGCGTCGTTGAGGCTTTCGTTACATGGGCATGGAGCACCTTTGACATTCTGGTTCGGTTGAATGGGCTCGTGGCCGAGACCAACCCGGACTCAGCGAGGTTGCTCGAGAAGGCTGGATTCGTCTTGGAAGGCCGTCGGCAGGACGCGATTTGCAAGGATGGAAAGGTGTACGCAGAGCTTATGTTCGGCGCACTTCGGCCCTCATAATGACCACTTTGATAAACTCGGCGCGGGCATGCAATGCTTCAAGACTTCGTTGAGAGAGGTGTACGGTGATCAGTGAAACCCGCACGACAGCCTCATGATGAGGCAACTCAGCCAGACTACCTTGTTCAGTTAATAGGTGAGCACTCTCATGAGATCAAATCGTGCTTTGTGAGGTCACTGGGAATGTTACTTCTGTCAATTACATCCGACTTCACCGAGAAACTGCACAACAACTCATCCGAGGACGTGAGACTTTCGGATGGAGACAGCCATGACGGCGTGGACGTCATTGATGCATTAGGCAGTATGGCGGTGGCATGTTGTGATGCAGCAAGGCTCATCGCATTGATCCCGCCTGCGTAGTGGGGTGTTGCGTAGAGCGTCGTTGGTTGGATGAGAAGAAGAAGGGAAAAGTATGTAGAAGAGAAACGACGCCAACCGAGGGCTGGTGAAATTAGTCGTTGCCGCCCCGCCTTGGCGTTAATCCTCTTCATGTTGTTCACGTTAATTTGGTGCAGAGACTGAATTATCTCTACAACTACTTAGGGGATCGCTTTGAAATAAAATAAGGCTGTTGTTTATATAGTGATCTAGCTGTATGCAACTTTTCAAGGTATTATAGTGTTTAGAACTAAGTGTAAAGGCCGTCGTTCTTAAAGCACTCCCTTATCCTTTAAGGCATCGTTAACACGAGCTTATTAATCTTATCTTGTGTTATATTAGCCTATTCTTTAATAATATAGCTCTTTAATTGTTCCTTAGTCTATAGCTCCCTGCTTTTAACTCGTTATTTAAGGATGCGCTATACGTTCTTAATAATTAAGAGGTCTAGTAACTGTAGTAAATTCGTATACTACTTAAATTTAATCCCTAGTAACTCCTTATATCGGTGCACTATATTATTAGTTAATCTCGTGCTATAAGAGCTGTCGTTATCTTCCTTAAGAATAAAGGTAATGCTATTAGCTTATGCCTGTCTCTATGCCGGCTTAATATGCACTTAAAAGATCTCGTAGAGGTATTAATTTATCGTTAGATTGCCGCCTCTCTTAGCCTTCTTCTTGCCCTTATAACACTCGTGTTTATAGGCTAATTTGTCCTTATAGCTGTGCTTATATATCGGTGTTATATCGTCGTTTAAGAGCTATGTTTCTTCCTCTTTAGTCTTAAGAGCTAGTGCCGGTTAAGGGTCTATTGTTTAATCTACTGCCTCTTTATCCTACGCTAGATCCTTTAGTCTAGTGTTTACGTCGTAAAAGATAATGTTGCTCTTATAGTTCTAGCCTACTATAGCCTAGTAGTAGAAGACTAAAGCGGTGTTGCGCTTATTAAATTAAATATACGTCTCGTAGTTACGCTCCTTCTCGTTGCGAATAACTATAGTAGTCCTTCGTAAATCGACATAGAAGTAAACCTCGTCTATAAAGCGAACGCTCTTCTAATAGTCTAGTAAATGTAACAAGCGTACGGCGT